>JAHDVF020001053.1:0-146075 GCA_022606425.2 Lepidostoma basale
TGACGAAAAACCACATTAAATAATTAATTTCGAACGGAAACGTCTGTTTTATAAAAGCTGTTTTATGGGAATGACATGTTTCGCCTGTCTAAGACATTATCGAATTTCAAGACATTTTTTCGTTTTCATTCGTATTAACGTATAAATTGGATTGTAAGACGAAAAGACCGAAGATCTTGACGTATTCAACAGCTGGAAAATTGATTATCACGTTATTTTTAAACAAATGGAAAAGTAGCTACAATAATGTATTGTCTTCTTAACTTCTTGAATAGTAAAATATCACTGATATTTTTTTTAAATATTCGAATTAATGTTTATTTTTCATATATAACATAATTAAATTAATTTATTTTGAATTAAACGGATTTCTTTTTCTTTAAACAGAATACGATTTTTACCTACAATCTACAAAGTAACGACGTGCGTGTATGACTCGCTGTATGAATGTGGAGGAATCTAGAGAGGAGTGCCAGGATTGAGTAATGTGGCGGTCCATTCTCGCCTACCCCTACGGGGAGACGGCGTGATGGTTTGTTGTTGTTGTTGTTGTTTATCTACAAATTATACAGAAGGACTAGAGTCCTGTCTCGTCCTTTATTTATATTAAACGTGCATTGTTGTCACAGCGAAGTAAAAAATAACTAACTAACTAACCATCACGCCGTCTCCCCGAAAGGGTAGGCAGAAAGAATGGACTGTAACACTTTAACCGATGCGGCACTCCATCCTTCTCTTTTAGCCCCGCAGGAGACGCGGTGTGATGGGTTGCGAAACTCATCGCCACCAATAGGCATCTCCCGCGCACACTTCGATAGTCCAACAACCACAAAATAAATCTAAAACAAATAATATAAAATACAACGATATAAAATAAAATGAGTAAATAAAAATAATTTAACACAAAATGTTGTTTTTAGATGGTGCACATATTGTCTATTTAATTTATGTTCCACGTATCCACTGTTTTTTTTAAATTAGCAATAATTAAGCACATAAAAAAAACAACACCAACAAGAACTTTAAAAGAACATTGAATAAATTATCCAAATTGTTATTGGAACAAAAAAAAACGTTTATTTTTACACCTGTCAAGATTCTTTGTATAAACGAAAAAACTTAAAAATTTAAAAACAAAAACAGCGAAGTAACTAGAAGCATTTCCCATATCACGTGATGAAACATATCACGTGATAGAACATTTTATTTTTTATTATTTGAAAATAAAAAAATATACAAACGGTCAACCCTGATTTCCATTCCACATCGTTTCTATTACGTTTTCTAACCACGCGACAGGTAGGCATTTCCAATAAAATGCAGCTGTGGACATGCAAGGCGGCTATGAACGCTAATAATCAAATACGAGTTATCAATAATTATACATGGAACCTGCTATTGGTAATATTATCAAACAGACATTATGTTCCATTAATCATATTTTGGCTAATATCGGGTTATCGCGACTGGCAGAATAGAAGATAGGGTCAAAGCACCAATGAACAACAACAACAACAACAAACCATCACGCCGTTTCCCCGCAGGGGTAGGCAGAGAGAATGGACCGCCACACTACTCTATCCTGGCACACCTCTCTAGATTCCTACACATTCATACATCGAGTCATACACGCACGTCGATTCTTTCGGCTTCTGACATGACCAACTTTTAATATTTGATTAATTTGGTCATGCCATGTTTTCCTCGGTCTACCTCGACTCCTTACTCCATTTGCATTGTTAACGTATACTTTTTTAACCATTCTTTCTTCACCCATGCGCTCCATATGTCCGAACCAATGAAGCGAACCTTTCATAATTTTGTTCATAATACCTTCTTTCGCTCTACACTCCTTCCTAATATCAGCATTTGAGATTCTGTCGTACATCGTTCTACCACACATACGTCTTAGGGACCTCATCTCTACCGCATTTATTCTGCTCTCATCTTTCTTCTGCCAGTTCCATGCTTCGCTTCCATACATAAGGGTTGGAACCAGAACTCCATTGTGAACGGCCATTTTCGCTTTCATTGATAAATTCTTGTTTCCAATAACTACTTTTAAAGCTCCATTCACTTTGTTACCCGCACCAACCCTTCTTTCAATATCACTGTCCGTTCGGCCATCCGCTGTGAACATGCTACCTAAATACACAAATTCACTCACCTGTTCCAAGTTCTCTTCATTTACACTTATATTACAAATTGTCATTTGCTCTTCCCTTTCAAAAACTAACACCTTTGACTTTCCGACATTCATCATTAAATCGTTCGACTTGCATACCTTATACATTCTCGACACCAAGACTTGTAATTCGTCCGCACTATCCGCAACAAGAACGGCATCGTCCGCGTAAAGCAGACAGTTTACAGACAGATCACTCATCTTAGCACCAGCATTTATACCCTTCGTGATATCAAACCAGGGCGTGATGTCCCCATTTACCCTAACACTGGCAGTGCTCCCTTCGTAGAGAGAGCACCAATGAATGACCGTTTAAGGTTCAGCTTGTACTGAAATCCACATTAAAGGCATTAATTTCATTATTTCAGTATACAAAATAAAAGAAAACAATGAAAAACACATTGGCTTCTCTAAATTCTCTAACTTTTTTTATTGAAATATGAGTATTACTATTAAAATTAATATTTCTCTAAAAAAATAGCACAATCACCAGTAATTGACCACTTCAGGTTATATTGACACAATACATAGATTTTGTTACATTGTCACATTATGAAACACCCTAACATATAAAAATATGTAAATATTCAAAGAATTACATAAGAAATAACATTAAAAAAAACACTTACCACACCTTTCCTTATAAAAAAATACTAACAATCTCAGAGCAACAACGGGAAGACGCACTTTTACCTCTATCTAACATTTGTCTCTGCCTACCTTTTTTGTCATAGTTTCTTGGGATTAAATTTTTTTTGACTGGACATATAGAGCAATTCTTATTATATTTTGTTTTATTAACCAACGGTCATTTACTGGGGCGGTCAAATAGTCATTTGTGGCTATTGAAAACAAATAAGATAGAATAAAGTTTAAATTATAATATACAGACAACATTTTGAATGTATACAAATTCTTGTAGACAAATACTGGATTTTGCCCATTGCGGATAAAGTATTTTTTTAATTAGGATTAATTGTATCTCAATAGAGACGAAGATGTAAATTATTGGTTGGGTGGAGCGTTATTTTTGGTCAGACAGGTCATAAGTCCTGTAAGCGCCTCGGCCACCATATTCTGTTCCCAGAAAAACAATTTACATCTTCGTCTCTATTGAGATACAATTAATCCTTATAAAAATAATTTAAAGAGTTTTATTTATTTACTTATTCGATTTAATATGGAGTATCATGAGAGAATCGTTTTCTCGATGATGAAGGTGTTTTAATACATACAAAAAAAAAATGAAGATTGAATATTGTAATAAAGTTTATAACTAACTAACTAACTAACCATCACGCCATCTCCCTGAAAGGGTAGGCAGAAAGAATGGACTGTTACACTTTTACTGATGCGGCACTCCATCCTTCTCTTTTCGCTCCGCGGGAGACGCGGTGTGATGGGTTGCGAACCTCATCGCCACCAATAGGCATCTCCCGCGCACACTTCGATCGTGCAACACCCAGAAAATAAATCTAAAACAAATAATATAAAATACAATGATATAAAATAAAATAACAAAATAAAAATAATTTAACACAAAATGTTCTTTTTAGATGGTGCACATATTGTCTATTTAATTTATGTTCCACGAATCCACCGTTATTTTTTAATTTAGCACATAAAGTTTATTGAAAAAAAAATTACAATTTTTACATAATTTTCATTATTTACAATGAGCATTTACCATGAATTTTCAAATAACATTTTTTTTTAGTGTTTATGTTCGTCATTTGATTATTTATACCTTAACAAGGCGAAAAATGTCATTCCCAAGTAAAATAAAAATTCTCAAATACAATAAAACTTCTAGAAAACAGACGTTTCCATTTTTATTAATTATTTTATATTCATTTAAAAGGCTTAAGAGCATTCTTGAAGTGAAACTTCCATGCCCTGAATTAATTATTATTATTAATAATAATACTATTGTTATTATCATTATTATTATTATCATTATAATAATAATAATAATAATAATAATAATAATAATAATAATAATTGTTATTATTATTATTATTATTATTATTTATATTCTCACTATACTTGTTGTTGAAAATTTAATAAATGTATTCATATCTACCCAAGAAAAAAATCCTTTTATAAATAAATTATAAAAATTTCATTAAATTAGATATTGTCTTACGATGCGGATATGCGCGCTCTATTACAATTAATGTAACGACGTTTGATAATGCCATAACAAGGTGAAACCTGTCACTCCCGTAAAATATAATAAATCTTTGTGAAAATATTAATGTTGGTAATTGAAATTTTTTGGTATGAGTTCATTGGAACCAAAGAAAAAAAAGTTTCTTAATGTACTCGTATACCATATTAAGTTTCATTTGTTCTTTAGTGTCGACCGGTTTCGGCAGATCGCTGGCATCTTCTAGTGGACCACTATCCAGAAGATGGAAGCGAGCTGTTGAAACATGTCGAAACTAGAGACATGTAGAATTAAATTAAATATACACCTTAATATATTTTTGTACTATAGAAAACGAACGTTTTCCTCTAAACTAAAAACTTAACATGCGGTTCCAACCAAAAATAAATTGAACTGTATATAAAGTCAACAGTCAAAAAAATTGTCAGACATCGTGGTCATAAGAAAATGTGGAATGGGGAATGTTGTATTGCATAGGGCGTGCGCTTAACCCAACCAATAACTGGTTATAAGTCCTGTAAGCACCTCGATCAACCATATTCTGTTTCCAATTTGCATTCGTCTCTATTGAGATACAATATTAATCCTTGAGTATAACGGTATTTATTTATTCATTTATAACCCTTGTTGAGTTTTTAACGATTTTATCAAGTATATAAAATGTCGTGACTAGGTAACTTTTAATTTTAAATGTATTTCAGATTTAATAAACTATTATACTTTTATTTTTAAGAAATGAAACATTGTACCTAGTCTTTGAATGTGGATTATGAATCATTTTGCCAATGTGTGTTAAAGTTAATGTAAAACTGATTGAAGACGTCGTAATTATGTTAAATACTATCACGCTATTTTGTGGAAGAGTACAGTCCAACATCTTCGTTACTCACATCTGGTATGTTATTGCATTATATCAAGCTAATTGTCTGCGAAATTATGCACATAAATCATCAAGAACCATGGTATGGAATTTTAGTTTCCAATCTAAAAAATTTAACAAATGAATGGCATATTTTATCGTTTAGAGTAGGGGTCTCCAAACATTCCAGCCCTGATTAGGGACTTACTCTAGTATGTTCGGAGGGCCAAAACCATTATAATCTTCCTGCCATTATCTATAATTTCTAAAATAGTCGCTGAGTACGCGCCCTGAGCGAGCGTTTCTGCATATTTTACTAGTCATTAAGCTCGGTTTTGTATACTTAGCAAGTAAATAAAACCGAGCTACTATCATTCTGTGTTTTTTTATTCAATTTATCACAACAACAATAACAACAATAAGCAATTAGCTGTCACGGGAATGATTGATGACACTGGTCATTATCTGTCGCGGGCCGGATTGATGACACTGGCGGGCCGGATTTTGCCCGCGGGCCGTAGTTTGGAGACCTCTGGTTTAGAGAATAGCGTACATATTTAACTGAATTAAGGAGGGGCGTGGGGTTTAAGTTCTGCTTGTGGTAAAGCGTGTATGTTTTAAAAATTCAGAGACGTGGGAGACCGAGAAAAACTTATACGATCAAATTAATCAAATTTTGAAGATCGGTCATGTTAGAAGTCGGAAGAATCGACGTACGTGGAAGACTCGGTGGAGGAAGCTAAAGAGGTGTGTCAGAATCGACTAGTGTGGCGGTCCATTCTCTCTGCCTAACCCGTGATGGTTTGTTGTCGTTGAATGATGTATGTTTGAATTCGACAAGATTTATTTAGTTATCTCGACAATGAAGGTTTCACAAATCTTAACGGATCGTGAAAAACATACTTAAAAAATGAAAAAAATATTGTTTTAATTCATATAGGTAACAATCATAAATGGTTTTTAATAAAACCAAAGAAAATGATAAAAGCATTTAAAAAAAAAAAAAAAAAACTATTGTGTTTCTTGTTATTTTTTTTATTAGCTTTTACTTTCGGAATACGTCATACTACATTATCTGCACTCATTGCGTAGACGAAAAAGTGAAAAAATCGTCGAAACATGTTCAGAATGTCAAATTTGAACAGTGAAGTTGATAGTAGAATCGTAATGTTATTCAAATTAGGTACTTAATCGAATTCCGCCCGTCACTTGTTCTTATCGAAATCAATTGCTTTATTGTCTATGGAACACGGTATTGCCATTGAAAAAAGTAGTACGAAGCCACCACCACTTTCTAAATATGTGCAATTAGCGTCAGCTAACATGCATCGCCTATTAAAGGTTTTTATTTTAAATAACCAACAATTATCGTCAAAGGTGTTTACTGCGACAAAAACGACTGAGAAAAATAACATGCGTTTTGTGGAAAAGTTATGAATTATGGTATTTTACTTCTAATGAAAGTTAATATCATATGCTATGTGTTTATTTTGGAAGATGACATTTTGGATAAGTGTAAAAGGTATTGTTTATATATTTTTAATGTGTGTATTAGAGCAAATTCTTTATTAAAATTGTCACTTGTATTGTTTTTACAATATTATATATTTTTTTTGTACGTAGTTTGGTCGAATAATTTTAAACTTTTTTTGTGGAAATATTGGGGTCAAAAAGATGATTGAGGATTAACATAACTGGAAGAGGATATCCAGTTTCAAATTTTCTCTGATCATTGGAAAGACAAAAAAATTGAAGCAGTTGATAAATAAAACATTTGAAGTGTGTGTTAGAGAAGATTATTGATATTTGCAAGTATTGTGATTTTGAAGGTGTTTTTTTTTTAAATATACTATTTTCGGTCACGCAATTTGTGTAATATTACAACTAATTTCATATTTCATCTTGATATTATTACTAAATAAATTCAGTGCCGTTATACAAATTTAAACCAACCATTAATAAAGATTGGCGAAAATAAAATAACTGAAATATAAATGAGATATTTATCGTATTTTTAATACTGCAATATTATAAAATAATTTTTTTCTCAAAATTAAAAAAAAACACGTCAATATAATATGATATAACTCTAAAATTTTTACGGTGGGATTTAAAGTGGAAATCTTATGTATATACTTTTTTTTGTATTTTTGATTCCAAAATTACATATCAAATATCGCTATGTAAATCATTTCCATATAAGCCAATTGTTAAAAAATACGAAAATACTGATAGTTATCGTATTTTAAAAATATTTTTTCATGAAATTTTATTATTATTTATTCTTCATCTCGTGAAACATTGGTTATCTTTGAAATTGACTAAAATAAGGAAAAGCCTTTTATATTCTCAGTGGTATTAAAAAGCTCCTTCAAATTCTACGGTAGATGCATCAATTTTAAGTACTTTCATTTATTTATAAAATCCATCAATTTTAAGTAGGTACTTTCATTTATTTATAAAACTCAGAACAAAAAACAAAAAATAAAAAATTGCAAAGTTAACCTGTAAAAGTAACATATTTAGCATGTTTATTTATTCAATTACAGTCTAGTGCGAATAAATATACGTGTTTTTATTTATTTATTTTGGCATTGTATTCGATGGTATTGTTCTCTTCACTTCAATTTGCGCTCTTTAGCGTTTATTTTTCGTTTTTTTTTTTCACTCATTCGTTCAAATACCTCAACAAACATTATAAATCAAAATTTTCACGTAGAAAATTGTACCTATTAACAATTTTGAAAGTTGGAACTCGACAGAGCGCGTATGTCACCAGCTTAGTAATAGTGAATCATTCTGTCAGTAAGAATACGTTACGGTCCACGTTTAGGTACGTGCTTACCAACATAAGGAAATGGTGTATCTACTAAAGCTATTATTAATACATTAAAATAAGTAACAATAGCTTGTAACTGCCTACTCACCTGAGATTTTATATTTTTCGTTTAATTCCTTTCAAATTTTACACTGAACACGAGAAAAAATGTCTTACAATATCAGTGCTGGTTTAAGTCAAGTGGGGGCCTAAGTGCTAACTTTCGAGCCCACTAAACTGAAGTTAAAAAATGTTTTAAGAAATATCTTATTTAGTTTTTAATACATTAATAAATAGATATTCAATAAAAAATACGCGAATTTTCGTCTTGCCATCTTCTTCTTTCTAACCTTCCCTCCACTGCTAGATGTAGGCCTCTTCCATCTGTCTCCATTTTTCTCTATCCTATGCCGCTTCAATCCATTTTTTTCCGGCGACCACAACAATATCGTCGCGTCGGCCCATCTCTTCTATGGCCAACCGACACCCCTTTTGTTTTCCCATGGTCTCCACTTTAAGACTTTGGGAGTCCATCTTGAAATTGGATGTCTGGCTACGTGTCCTGCTCATTGCCATTTCAACTTTGCGATCCGATCCATGATATCGGCGACTTTTGTTCGGCGTCTGATTTCTGTATTTGTAATTCTATCACTCAGACTTATGCCCAACATTCGCTGCTCCATGGATCGTTACGAGCATTTCAATTTGTGGACAGTATTTATGGTCAGGGACATTGTTTTCGAAACATATTTCATCACAGGCAAGATCATCATCTTGCCATAGTTTTTGCAAAATCGACTGTTTTTAAAAAACGTTTTATCGGTGTCAATTCGGTATAAAATGTCATATTCAAAATGGGCATGTTGTTTGTAAGTTATGAGCGATTTTTCATGTTTGCAATATATTGCGTTTATTAAAATCTTTGATGTGCGTAAGAATAATTTGTAAATAAATCTATAAGGTGTGTGTGGAGAAGGCAGCGGGAAACTACTCCAGCAACATTTCTCAGGAAATCATGTGGTGAGAGAGTATTTGGCACAGTGAATACTGACGTCGGAGGGACCTGACACAGCACTATAAGGAGAAGAAGAGGGTTGTAGACTGTAAAATCAAATTAGTTTATTAAATCAAATCATTTAGTGCAATGATGAGTCTCTGGTGAATATTTTTATATTTGTCTATTTTTAAATAATATTTTGATCTTTCTGCCCACCCCTTCGGAAAAACGGCGTTATGGTTAGTTAGTTAGTTTATAAAATATAATTATTTGATATACACAAAAAATACATTTTCACTTGATACCCAATAAATAGACTTTAAGACATCGGGTCTTAAAGTATACGTAAGATCCTTGCGTCTCTTTAACCCATTGTGCGACTGGATTATTTGCAGTGAAAAAAAATGGTCTCAAACGGAGTTTGCCTACATTTAAAGCTCAGACAGATATTCCCCGACCATTATAATAATTGATTACGTACACCTTAGTAATAAGAAACCAAATTAAAGTAGTTTATAAGATACATTCACGGTTACTACATTCCCAGCTCATACTGCGAATGTAGTAATCGTAGTTGGAAATATATTTTTTTGGATTGAAAATGTAGCCAGCCGCACATAAGGGATTAAAGTCCTCTGTATACCACTTTTAATACCTCATTTTATTCATATTTGCATAACTGTTTACATTATTGTTATGAGTTGGATGATTCTAGCTTATTTCAAATATAATTTATGCGTAGATCGTTATATTCCTCTCACCGTTTATAATTGTTAAGAATGACTCGTTTAATATTGAAATATCATTTTCTGACACATTTGTAACTAAGAGGTTTCTGTTCAATCGGTTATTTTTTTCTTTCCTTTAGACCATAACTTCCCAACGGGAGCGGTACCGCTATCTAGTGGGCGCTGGAGCTTTTTATGGGAGCGGTAGCCCGTTTTAGATGAAAATGGGGGGCGTTAAGGTAGTCAAGGATGCCGGTCGTGGGGTATGTATTTTATTAAAAAATAATTAAATGCTTCGAAAAAACTATATTCATTATTAAACAATTTAAGAAACTCTTTAAATGGAATTTAAGAAATTCTTTAAATGTATAAATATTTTTGGTACATTTGACTAGATTTTTTGGTAAAACTTTGTTATTTTAAAAAGGTCTTGAAAATGTATAACCCTATTTTAATATTAGGTATAACTATTATACTATGGGAGAGTTGGCTTTGTATATTTTTATTTTGTAAAGGGGGCGGTGGTCCGGAAAAGGTTGGAATCCTTTGCTTTAGACCAGAGGTTCACAAACTTTTTTGTCCCGTAGCCCTCTTGCCGATTTCTTCTATATTGTGAAGACCCCTGCTTTCCTAAATTTTGATTTTTTTCAGACCAAAAAAATCCGAAACAAAGAAGCCGGAATTCGTTGTCGACCTTTTTTTTGTCGATGTCCGATCTTTACCGAATGAGCTAAAAAAAGGTATCGAAGATTTCGATCGTCCGATTTTCCCAAATTTCCGTCCGATTTGGATATTCGTTTTGCGTTTCAATATTCGGTTTCAATTTAGTTGAACCATCTCGCGGACCCCCATTTACATCTCATGGACCCCCATTTTTTTTACAATTGTCGTAGACTTCTGGGGGTCTGTATATACCACTTTGGGAATCACTGCTTTAGACAATCCTAACCAAATAGTAATAGATGAATTGTTTTCTTATACGTTCGTCGTCATTTTGTATATCTAAAATATTACACCGATAAAGAATATCAATCATGCGAAATACGTTTCATTGAAAATAAATATAGGATAAGTGTTTTTAATTATGTATATTGAAATATAGGTTGATTAGTTTTTGACTCAATATGGCTTGCAGGGATATGGATAATAGATACAGTGAGATTTAAAACAAAAATGACTTGATTTACATTACGGTAGAGCGAGGTATAATATATTTAAAACAATAATATGAATTACTTTCGCTGGTAATTGGCAATCCCTCAAGACATAAAAGTGAGAATATACAATTTAAATCCCGAAGAAAGTATTCAGCGGGTACTCACGCACGTAATTGTCCAATCATTCTACCAAACCGCAAATGAAATATTCATAGTTCGGTATTCAAATTTGATTAGCTTTGCATTTAAACAATGGAAAATGTTCGCCAATCACTTTGCAATCAATGTAAAGTGTTTTAGAAGCGTTAGATTATTGATTTCATTCAGCAAGATGCACCGATTTCATTTTAGCTTTAAACAAGTGTGATCCTAGAGTATCTTAATTGGTTAACCGTCGCTACTCGTGCGATATACGCGAGTTCGAGTTCCGTTAGTGAAATTTCATTCTGTTTCAAATACTTATTTAAGTTTCTCTTAATATTCCAAAATAGTTAAGAATTCTTGAAATAATCGAATGATTTAACCGAAATCTCTTGATGGAAGTTCATTTTATATAATAGTTAAATAAAACGATGTTTTTTTTAACTACTTCCACTTTTAAATAATTAAATAAAATAAAAATTGATACAAAATTTCCTTATTATGTATTTAGTGTGCTTCCACTCGTATTGAAGGTTTCAGCAGCTTGCTGCCATCTTTTGGTCAAGCAGCAAGCTGCCGAAACCGATCGAACATAAACACAAGTGGAAGCACACTAAATACATAATAATAAAGAAATTGTGTACAATTATTTTTTTTGTTTTCATTATTTAAAATGAACTTCTACCATGAAATTTCAATTGAAAACATTAATTACTTCCAATTTTGTCTTTATTTCGACAGCGAGCCTAGCGAAACCGGTCGGTGTCGAAATTAAGCCAAAACTGGTTAAAAAACATCGTTTTATTTAAATATTATTCTTGAAATCACTTTAAAAAAAAATATCGCGAAATATTGTTTGCTATCTAATTTACTACATATTTTTACATTCTTATATAATCATCATTTCCAAATTGGCAGTAAGTATGCCATATTTGGGAATTTAAAAAAAACTTATTTATAACATTATATTTTACTATGAAATCTATTATGACTGCTAACGATATCTTAGAGCTATAATA
Source organism: Lepidostoma basale (assembly GCA_022606425.2). Classification (NCBI taxonomy): domain Eukaryota; kingdom Metazoa; phylum Arthropoda; class Insecta; order Trichoptera; family Lepidostomatidae; genus Lepidostoma; species Lepidostoma basale. The sequence continues at coordinate 12,075 of JAHDVF020001053.1, forward strand.
ATTGAATTGATATTTGTAAACCCATTTTTTTAATCTTCTGAGTCAAAAAATAATTTATAACATCTGAATTGAGAGGTAAGGATATGTTCTTAAATGCTTGGGATATAATGTTTAAAATAAAATTTCAGTTATTTTGATTGAAACAAAATTATCTCTTCCATAGAAGGTTACACATTATTAATTATTAATTTAAATACAAATAATTTAATCAATTCGGAAAATTAAAAAAATTCTTTATTACAATACAACACAAATACTAAACAATACGTAACAGTATTGTTGGTAATTGAAATTACTTGGTTGTAAATAATGAAAAGAAAAAATATATATTAATACGAATGAAAACGTATGTTTTCTCAAAGCTTTAATGTAATTTATGGGAATGACATATTTTGCCTTTCTTCGACATTATCTAATTTCTTAGAAATGCGAAATATGTAATTCCCATAAATTATAATACAATTTCTAGAAAACAGAAGTTCTCATTCGTATTAATTGTTCTCATTGTTAAAACAATAATTAGTAAATAAAATATAAATAGTTTTATTTATTTTTTCTACAGGTTCCACTAGTTTTGACAGTTTGCAGCCATCTTCTGGGATTACTGCCAAATAAAACTGTCGAAACGAAACGAAACGAAAAATACTGTCGAAACTAAAGCATAATTAAAATTAAACTAAAAATATTTATGAGTATTGTAAAATATTTTTAACTTTATTTTTATTGTCACACACGTTTCAATTGCGCATAAATTTTCTACAGATTAAACATTATGATGAAGTAAACACTAAAATTGTAAACTTTAACGTTACAACGAAGAAGGGCGGAACTTACCTGAAATATTAATGTTTATTTTATAATAAATACAAAAGTACATAAAAAATCGTTAATTTTTTAATTTCAAAAATAATTGCCATGTGATTTAATTACACACTGTAATGTTTTATTTTTTAATTCATCGTGGTTAAGGGTATTATTAATTTTCTAGGAGTTTTATTATATTTTATGGGAATGACATGTTTCGCCCTTCTAAGGCATTATAATAAAATAAAACTTCTAAAAAACTGACGTTTTCATTCGTATTAATTATTTAATATAGAGTTTTACATCATTGTTCAAGAAGCAATAAATAAAAACAAATGATTAACGATGCTTTCATAGAATAAGTAGTACTTAATTAAGTGATTTTGCATCATGCATTTTTTATTAATAGTTAAGGGAAAAATACAATATAGCTTACCCTCATTTTTATATATTGTCTATGAACGAAACGGAAAAAATCTTCAACTGTTTGCACTCATTCCAACAGTTTTTTTAATAACCACAAATAAAAACAATCACTTAATTAAAAATAATTCTAATTTCATCGTTTTATAAAGAAAGAGCAAAACAAAGGATAAAAATAAAATCAGGGGAAAATCACAAATATAGAGGCGCATGCGCAATAGCCAAAGTCACCTCTTCGGATTTCGAAATGCGTTTGCAGAACAATTAGGTCACGGTCGATTCTTATACGAGATCTCCTTCCCTTTCGTATAGCGCAGTCGGCGAGGAGGGATAGTGTTTTAAAAATGTATATTTTGATTTAATAATAATAAAAGAATACACACTACATGAGTGTCGAATGAAAATTTAAGATGTGAATGCAGTGCGAATGAAAGTGTTGTGAACAAAACAATGAAAGGAACATTAAGATGGTTTAGACACATTGAAATAATGAATGAAGAAATAATGGTAATAAAGTATATGTTAAAGATGTAAATGGAACTAAAAATAGAGGAAGACCGAGGAAAACGTGGCCAGATCAAATAAATAAAATATTTAATATCGGCCACGTGAGGAGCCGGAGAAATCCACGTGCGTGCGTGCACGACACGATGTATGAATGTTGGGGAATCGAAAGAAGTATGTGAGGAAAGAACGGTGTGGCTGTCTATTTTTACTGCCTACCCTTTCAAGAAGACGGCGTGATGGTTAGTTAGTTATTATATAATGGTAAAATTTAAAATTCGTTTTTCACGACTACATGTTTTTACTTAATAATCCACTCATTATTTTGTTCATAAAACTTTTGTTTGCAAAATAATATTTATCACATTTTTTTATAAGATATCACAATTAAAACGCATTTATTTTACTTTTTTATTTTTATTTATTTATTTTATTTGTTATTTTAATTTTTTTTTTTTTTTGCTTCCATATATGGGAGCAAATATAAGAATTCATTCACATAAAATAAAATAAAACTTCTATAAAACAGACGTTTTTATTCGTATTACTTATTTTAGACATACCTACACATAGGTATAACTTTTATCTATTTGTATATTAAATTCTCTTCTTGACTTCTGTCCGTTAAGTTCTATTATGCCAATTAGGCCAGCGTATACTCGGAATAGTCCGACGGACCTTGTTATTTATGATACTAGGTGAACTTGCGGGACCACGGCTAGATGGGAAATATATATTAAGAGGTTCAACAGACGTGAACCGTATGTGTGGTGCATACCATATAAACATAATATTTATATGTAGTTTCTTAACTAAATATTTCAACTCCATATTAAATAATTAATACTAATGAAAACGTCTGTTTTCTTGAAGTTTTATTATGAATATGACATGTTCTGCCTATCTAAAGCATTAACAAATTTCTTTTATAACGACGATAGCAGGCAAGACACCGAGAGATCGCGTAAGGAACACCAGAATAATATAGATATGTGAGGTTGAGGATGTTATAAGATTTAGCAGACAGGGAAAAAGGGACTCTACGGTAATGTTAAAAGAATGGACACCACCAGACTCCCCTATATTGCATTGAATAATCAACCTAATAGGACTCGTCCTCGTGGAAGACCTCCTAAAATATAGAAGGACAGCTGGGAATATACCTCACAGAGGAGCAACACTCTGGAGAAACAGGTGAAATATGTCATGCACATAAAATTCATTCTTCTTCTTCTTCTTCTGATAGTAGAACTTGTGATCTGTTTATGCAAGATATCAACTTTCTTCCTGTGATGAAGACAACCTGCCTTCTCTCCATCTCTTTGATGGTCGTCCTGGTGGTCGACGGCCCTCTGGAGTCTCGTGCATCACGATCTTAGGAATTATTGCTGGATCCATTCTCTTGATGTTATCATTTCCATTCATATTAATTAAACATAATGTTTTTAAATGTTCATATACAGTCGATTCTGCCTAATTGGATCATCGGTTTATCGGGGCAGCCGGTCATTTGGGACAAATGCCAAGGAAGAGAAACCAAAAAAGTAACCAATAATGTGTATTGTTTCTTCGATAAAGCGTTAAACTCTATTCCAAATAATAATTGTAAATTAAAACGCCTGTGTTCTAGAAGTTTTATGATATTTTGTGTGAATGATATGTTTCATTATATCAAACTAGCTGACCCGACGAACTTCGTACCGCCTCAGAATCAATAAATGTTGTGTTAACTTTTTAGCTAAATTTAATTCACCTTTTTATTGAATTACAATTAATACTTAAAATGAATTAAGTTTATGAAATGTGCAAAAGTCAAAATTAAAAATATTAATTACAATGGAATATAATTCACGTGGAAGCCTGCATTAATACTTAAAATGAATTATAAATTGTTAATTAAAAACTTTGTTTTATGTATCACATTTGTGTTTTTATTTTTTCGCGACAACCAAAGTGGAATCTACCAGATTAATTGTGAGGATTGTGATGCCGTGTATATTGGGAAGACGGGTCGATCATTTTGAAGAGGTTATAAGAACACAACATTTAATACAAAAACAGAATCATTGTGTGAATTTTGACCATCATTTCAATTCCAAAAACACATTTTTTTGCATATAGCAAACAATTTAAAAAAAATTTATAAATTAGAAAATTTTGAAATTTTTAAAGCAAAGGCACGTGAATTGAATGTTATAAATAACCAAATTCCAGCTTATTCCCCCTTAGTATATATGTAGTACATTAAAAACTTTTCCTTTATACAATCTACCAAAAAAATATTAATACTACCTTCCATTTTTGCCCCTTTCTTACTAATGTAATCTGCTTCCTTATAATGTTTATCGTCTTTAATATATTAGGATTCATCGTTTTTGACTCTATATTATGTATGATTGTTACTTCTAATTACTGTTTGAATTATTATTATGATTATTATCATTCTTATTATTTTATTATTATAAATAAATGAATTTAATACAACAACAACAACAAACCATCACGCCGTTTCTCCGCAGGGGTAGGCAGAGAGAATGGACCGCCACACTACTCTTTCCTGGCACACCTCTCTAGCTTCCTCCACATTCATACACGCACGTCGATTCTTCCGGCTTCTGACATGACCAACCTTTAATATTTGATTAATTTGGACATGCCATGTTTTTCTCGGTCTACCTCGACTCCTTACTCCATTTACATCGTTAACGTATACTTTTTTAACCATTCTTTCTTCACCCATGTGCTCCATATGTCCGAACCAACGCAACGAACCATTCATAATTTTGTTCATAATACCTTCTTTCGCTCTACATTCCTTCCTAATATCAGCATTTGAGATTCTGTCATACATCGTTCTACCACACATACGTCTAGGGACCTCATCTCTACCGCATTTATTCTGCTCTCATCTTTCTTCTGTCAGTTCCATGCTTCGCTTCCATACATAGGGAGTTGGGACCAGAACTCCATTGTGAACGGCCATTTTCGCTTTCATTGATAAATTCTTGTTTCCAATAACTACTTTTAAAGCTCCATTCACTTTGTTACCCGCACCAACCCTTTTTTCAACATCACTGTCCGTTCGGCCATCCGCTGTGAACATGTTACCTAAATACACAAATTCCCTCACCTGTTCCAAGTTCTCTTCATTTACACTTATATTACAAACTGTCATTTGCTCTTCCCTTTAAAAAACTAACACCTTTGACTTTCCGACATTCATCAAAACACGTTAAAACAATTAAATAGCAGACAACATAATTTTGAATAAGTGTGATCCATCAATGAACTCCGTTTTCATCATTAGCATCATCATATTCATCATCTGAAGAGTTTGATGATTCAGTGTCCCTATCAATTGAAAAAAAGAAATTCCTCGTCTTCATCTAGCCAAATATTTCGTTTATTAAGTACTCGCGGCTGAATTTCCTATGGTAACAATTCTCTGGACCGAATGTACACAGATACACCTATAAAATCAATACAAAATATACAATACGTATTTTTATTATTATTCACTAATCATAAATCGGTTATTTAATCTCTACGGAACACTCATCTGTCATCTTTTTCGAATGGTATTAATGGCGCAAATATTCTCTGCTCTCCTTCACAAAAGGGGTTTAACTTTTAGAATAGTCTCTCTTATACTGATTTTTATAACTTTGGGCATTGTTAATCTAAAATTAATAAAGAAAACCAAAAATCCCGGCGACGATTAAAAAATAACCTCAACTCAAATCTTTCACATTGAGTATTGACATCTGGCATCAACAATACACCACCTACGGGCGTTTTTTCGAAACTAAAATGGAAGCCATGATGTTTTTTGTACTTTGTCTCAAAAGTCAAATTTAGTCAAACGTACGACAAATATAATTAATTTTAAATCATTTAAGTGATTTTTTTCAAATGTTTTAATAATTATTCTGTTATCCGGAACGGAGACAAATCCAGCAAATATAAGATCTTCAAAATTGGTCCAGCCGTTCTCGAGTTATAAATGGTGTAACTAACACGATTTTTGACTTTGTTTTATATATATAGATAGATGAAGAAGTGATCTAGTATTAGTTGTCGAAAAAATCGATGTGCTTGTATGGCTTGCTGTATGAATGTGGAGGACTCTAGAAATGTGGGTCAGGATTTGATAATGCCTTAGCAAGGCGAAACATGTCAGACGTTTTTATTCAAATTATTTATTTAACTAATAGTAATTTGAATGGTTGAAGTAAAATAGGCACTGAGTAAAACAAAAAAAAAAACAAGTATGCAGTTTCGTTCTATATGTCGTATATAAAAATCTGTACACATAGTTTTTTTCATACTTAGGGCCTATTTTACTTCAATCATTAATTGTTTTTATTTTTTATGTTTATTCGGTACACCATTTCGTTCATTTGGGAGAGTCCATATTTAATCAAAATAAATATTTCGCATTAATAGAATACTGGCTTAACTCAAAGAAGCAAGTTTTGCTCAATCTGACATGAGTCGGTGTTTTAACAAAAACAGTCGAAAAACACGTACGAATTGATAGCGTTAACATTGTGAACGATTATCGTAAGTACGAATGGTGGCGTTAACATTCTGAAAAATAGATGGATAGCGTTAACACAAGCAACTGTCTTATGTTAATTCAGTTATGACTTAAACCATAATCGGTCAGTTTACTTTTAAGCGTGCGATTTGTTTAACTCTTTGAATTTTTTTAAAAATATTTGAAAACATTTGAAAATTTATAATGTTTTAATGATAATGTTGACTGTACAGATGGAACTGTTAATTCAGAGTATGAAACAGTAAGCGAAGAAGACAAGACAGCAGTGATGATAAATATTCTCCTGTCAAGTGACTAACCAGGATGCAAACAGATGTATCACCCTACCACAACCTTAGTTTATTCAAGCAGACAGTGATGGAAGCTCAACATCGGCACCATACATGAGTTCGAACGATTTCAACTAAAATAGCAGGACAGGCAAAAGTTTTCCCTGGAGAAATAATTATATAATTTTACCATATTTTTTTAAAAATATTTTAAGTTATTATAAATCAAAGGTTTCCAATCTTTTCTGGGCCACCGCCCCCTTTACAAGAAAAATAAACGTTCAACGCCCCCTCCCATAAAAGTTATTCCAAATATTTAGAAATATAGAAATACACAGTTGAATTTTAAAATATTATTTAATATTTTATCTATCTGAAAACGACATATGGTAGAATACCGAACGAAGAAAAGGAAGAAATAATTAGCGTGTTTTTTTTTGTCTTTTTAGACTATGTTTTATCTGCCCACGTTCTCTATTTTTAGAGGTCTTCTACTGCCCCCTTGAAAGTCTCAAACGCCCACAAGGGGGCGTTATCGTCCACTTTGAGAAGGGTTCAGAAAAAATTTCTGAGGTATCTCTACATGAGGGAGTATGGTAGCTATCCTTGGCTCTATCCCACGGCATTTCTTTTGGGAATGCTCGGAACCAATTCTCTACAGCTTCGAAGAGATGGACATCTAATTATCCATTTCTTTAGATTAATTAGGGGATACTTCGAGAACTCAGCCGTACTGGAGGGTGTTCGGCTTTTTGTCCCCGATAGATATCTCCGACAGCGACAGCACAGATTGTTTACCTACCGGCCGCCAGAACCAATCTGCCTCTGGTGACACCGGTGGGAAGAGCAATTAGTCTGCTGAACGCGGTCTCCTCGGAGATCGACGTCTTTCATGTTAGTGAAAGTACGTTCAGAAGGCAAATACTCTTAATTCTGGAAAGTATCCTGTCTTCCTAATGTTGAACCATCTCTTATGCGTTTCTGGTAGTATACTATATATAATATATTATTTTACCTGTTCTCAATAGATGCCTTAAAAATAAATTTTGTAATGTCTGTTGATGAAATAAACTGATTTGATTTGATTTGATTTGATTCTCAAGGTGTAAAACCATCGAAACATGTTCAGAAAATAAACGAAAGAGCGAAATAAGAAACAGTGTATTATATGTATATATTTATTTTATTGAGTAATTAGTACACTAGTTGTTATCTTTTATTTGATTAAGTATTTTTTATAAATAAGTTAAAACATATGGCGTCTAAATCGAGGAAACGAAGTTAAAACATATGATGTCGAAGCTAGGGCAGACACAGTAAGTATCAAACAAGTTTTGAGGACTTCCGAAATGAAGACACTGAGGACGATAACAGGCAATATACTGAGAGATCACGTGAAGAACACCAGAATAAGAGAGATATGTGAGGTTGTGGATATTATAATATGGAGCAGACAGCGAAAAAGGGACTGGTACGGTCATGTTCAAAGAATGGACACCACCAGACTCCCTTATATTGCATTGCATAATCAACCTCATGGGACTCGTCCTCGTGGAAGACCTCCTAAAAGATACAAGGACAGCTGGGAATCTACCTCACAGGAGGAGCAACACTCTGGAGAACAGACCACATAGGTCTACAATAAGGAAGAAGTATTTTTTATATGTAGGTATACTCTATATATTATACTATTTATTTGAAGTAAACAATATTTCAGTTTAAAAAAATATATATTACTGTTTTAAAATTTACTTAGCTTATTAGAGCCAGCCGCTTATTTGGGATCAAACTTCATGATGTCAATGTGTCCTGATGTATCTGCTTATTATATACCTTATTAGTATTGTTTTAGTATTGTAATTAAACAGAAACGACTGTGTTTAAAAAAAACAGAATTGTTGTTCGAATTTCAAATGCTAGGTAAAAGAGAATTGTTTTCGTTGTTAAAGTATTTAAACTACCAATTGTTTCAGGCAATATTCGATTTCTACTACATGCGTTATGTTCACGTGGCTAATAAATTAATTTAGTTTCATAATCATATATAACTTTGACATATAAGATTGTTTATTCGATGTTAATGATATCATAGCGTGTAAAAGTACGCTTAAAAAATACCGGGTAACACGAATTTTAAATTCTTGCACATGTTTTTGTTTTGTTTCGTATTCATTCGAATGTTTAGTCGGTCGTTTAGTGGCAAAATAATTTTTCAAAATTAATGAACTTTTAAAAATTAATGAACTATTCGAATCATTTTTCTAGTTTTATGAAATCAACTGTTTTCTTACAGTCTTATTTTATTTAATAGTAATGTCATGTTTCGCCTTGATAAGACAATATCAAATCTTTTGTTAGTGTAAAACATCAGATAATGATTTTTTTTGTCTTGGCAAAATTGTAAACTATGTATTTAGTCACATCAGTCACCCCAAGTACCGTATTATGCTCCATTAACTCTGGTAAATAAGGAACAACAATAAGGAACAACAATATTTATGGAAAAAATACGTTTAAATTCGAATTATTAAACATTTGATACGAAGCCCTTTCTTACTTTTTTCTTACTTGGTGTTTTGACATATCTCAAGCTTAAGAGAACACTAGCTTAGCTCAAAATTTTGCTCAATCTGACATGAGTCGGTGTTTTGACAAAAACAGTCGAAAAACACGTACGAATGGATAGCGTTAACATTGTGAACCATTATCGTACTACGAATGGATAGCGTTAACAATGTGAAAAATAGATGGATAGCGTTAACACAAACCTCTGTCTAATGTTAACTCAATTGTGACCTAAAACATAATCGGTCAGTTTACTGTTAAGCGTGCGATATTTAAAGATCAAATTGAACACTTTTTACCAGGTATTAGCGCCAACCGGTTTCACTCTGTAGTGAGCTTCCTCAGAGTTATACACAAATAAACTGATAGAGTTTGTGTATAGCCCTGAGGAAGCTCGTTATACAGGTATAGTGAAACCGGTTGGAGCTACTAATTCAAATAAAGTGAATAGAATAATAATACACTTTTAGTAATTTGTATAAACACCACTTTATTAGTATTAGTTTATTAGTGTAAAGTTTAGTGTATTTTTATTTTATTTTTATTTATTTTATTTATTTATTTAGGGTAACATACAGCGATATCAATAACATATATATATATAAAAGAAACATTCAGAATAATTAAAATAAGGCCAATTACATGCTACCACAGATTAAAAATAATAGTTAACAATCAACAAATGATAGTGAGAAACATTGAAGTTAAACTAAGACAAAATAAGGTATACATAATATTTAAGAGTTAAAATACTTATAGTACTGGAAATAAAAATTAAATTAAGATAAAATAAAATAAAAAGTAATATACAAGTATTATAATATCATGTTACATCGTGGTCACATCCGCGCCGAAATGTTGCTCCGATCACTTTTTTAAAATTTCGCTCGCTCAAATGAAAGACGTCAATGTCTCCAAAATGTTTGTTGTAGATATCACAGATTCGATACAGTGCCGCGCTCAGAGCGTAATTTGTGCGATAAACAGGAAGGTGGAAAACTTGGTTCGCGGTGTGTCTCGTGCGAGACATGGGGGTATTGAGTGACAATTTGCTGAGAAGTTCAGAATTGTCAATTTTAAAATGAATTATTTTATGAAGTAACATCATATCATGAAGAGTACGTCTATTTTCAAGAGAGTCCAAGGAGTGAAAAATTAGGGCAGATTTGTAATCAGAGAATGACTTGCACATTTTAAAATTAATATGTTTAATAAACATTTTTTGTACTCTTTCAATGCGTTGGATATGTGCCGCATAATAAGGAGACCAAACGGGAGATACATATTCAAGGCGTGAGCGAACCATGGTTGTAAATAATACTTTAAGGGCAGTGATATTTTGGAAAGGTTTGCATGTGCGTAGTATAAATCCCAACGTTCTGAGAGATTTGTCCACCATGTCATCAATATGACTAACGAAAGTGAGTTTAGGGTCGATTGTGACTCCAAGATCTCTCACGCGGTCTGAATCGGATATTATGGAACCATTGATGGAGTACACATGTTTGTGAGGGTTCATTTTACGCGTCCGTGAAAGCTTATGACATTTGTTTGCATTTATGGATAATTTATTTAGTATACAGTAATGAGAGAGTCTGTCAAGATCTGACTGGAGTCGAAGGCAGTCAGAAGTGTCTGAAACCTTCAGAAAGACCTTCATATCATCAGCAAAAAGGAGATGCTTGGAGTGGAGAAAGCAGTTGCCAATGTCGTGTATATATAGGATGAAGAAAAGAGGTCCCAGATGGGAGCCCTGGGGAACCCCGGAAGGTATTCCCACGAAGTTTGATTTAAAGCCACCAGTCACCACTGCTTGCCTACGATTTTTTATATAGGAGTTTATCCATCTAAGGAGATCACCGTATTTGTATTAACATCATCATCGGCTGTCCCTCGTGTCCTAGGAAGACTACATTTGTATTAACACCACTTTATTAGTTATAAAGTGGTGTTAATACAAATTATAATACAAAAAGTGGATCATGATTTTATTCAATAATGTCACACCACAAATTAAGTGATTCATACGAAGGCTTCAAATAAAGTGGTTTATATCAATGGAAAAATGAGTTTAATTTTATTTTCGTATTATTTTTAAGGTATCGGAATCATTTGGCAGTGAAAGTTGTCATCATAAGCACGACAGTCCATAAGATCCTGAATCCGGAAGTCTGTCTGCTCCCTTATTTCTTCATTTTGTAATGTGAAAGAGATCCATAATTTGAAAAAAAAAATATTAAATTTTATTTTGAAACACCTGGTATGCTGATTTTCAGTATTTTTGACCGAGAGAAGCGTGCTTTTAATCTGACATTGAAACGCAATTTGCAATACCTCCAGAACGAAGCGTGTTGTTTATTGACATTTACATACAGGCGAGTGCAATAACCTGGAAAATCAAGTGCGGCGTGCACCCGTAGCGCTCGCCCGTTACCGCTACTGCTATACGTAGCCGCACGGCCACTCGGTGTGCGGGAGTCGGGCCGCCATCGCCGGCCAAACTGCATTGCGTTAACTGCGTACTTTCTGCACTTTATCAGCTGTGGTAGGATTTAGATTTCTCGGAACTTTTCTTACAGGGGCGTAGAAAACAAAAGGCTGATAAGAAAACATATCATTATTCCCAAATGTTTTGAATTAATATAATTACACTCGGTATTACAACACTTTATTTCACTTAATTTTACTTTATTTCACTTGACGAGTCCGGTGAAAGTAAAAAAAACATAAGTTTATTTTTTAATTGTATCTCAATAGAGACGAAGACGTAAACTGGAAACTGAACATGGATGATCAAGGTGTTTACAGGATTTATGACCTGTCATTGGTTGGGTTAAGCGCACGCTTTATGTAATTACAACATTCCCCATTCCACCTTTGTTATTGTGATCATGCATGACAAATTTTTGGAAGATGTATATATACTTCAAAATCCATATTTATCTTCACGTGTCAGTTTCAGTCAGCCATCTATGTAGATTTGGTTGCACTTGTGAATTATTTCAAGAATTAACCTATACAACCGACCCACTAACGCCATCTATGGAGAATGATTTTCGGCATTTAGCAAACTACCTTATTAACACAATGCGAAGGCTATCGCCTAACATATTGTTAGAAGCCGCTAGGAGTATTATTCCATTCTATATGCCAAAGAATTTGACCAGAATATAAGTTTATTTTATTTAATAAATGGTTCACTTTTGTTTGATGACTCAGATGACATAATTCATCGGTAATAACCTTCTCAATAACCTCTTAGAATGAATAGGTCCAATAACCAATATCTCTGTATACATATCACGTCCAATTCATATGCGCTACAACATGTTCTATAAATACAGTTGGATGCTTAATTATGCATTCTTAAAATACAACCAATTATTATTCAGTTTCCCGCATCTTACTGTTCTTCTTATCCGGCATACTTTTGCAAAAACGGAAATTGTCTGCGAAATTAAAATGAAATCGGCTGTGAGAAAATAAAACTTTGGATACACAAAAACATGTCTGTTAAGTTTCCCCTTTACAATGACAATCTTCGCGATTCGTAATATTATAAAGAACCTAAATTATAATTAGTAACAAATGCTTGTTGAACTGAGGTGACCACAAAATTAATAAAAATACTGTTTATTACAATAGTATTTTTGTTTGAAATTAAAAAAAAAACACGCTTTTAGATAGTTACTTTCATTTACATCTTTTATGTTTTGAAATCTATGAAACAAGCCGAAAAGGTCGATATAAATGTTTTTTGCATCGTTGGAAAATGATCACGTTTTATAGAGGTTTTTCCCCTATACAATAGCTCTGATTCTTTGGATAAAAAAAATCATTTCATTCCTTAGCTAACTAATAACGATGGACTAATGGACTATGGTAAAATGGACTGTCATCATCATCGTCATCATCATCGGCTGTCCCTCATGTCCGAGGAAGACTGTCCTTCACGGTTGTGGGTCTGCATGTGACTGAAGAGCCCGATCCTGGACCCACAAAATTCTGGGGCATCTGGGGCAGGGGAAGGCGCTTGTAATGGAGCCGTCACCGTCTCCCAGTGGTCTCTCCTTTCTCCTCCTCCTCCTCTCTGTGACATCGTCTCAGCGCTGTGTTTCAAAGTCTTGCATGCCTTTACGTACTGTTGTTCACCACCTAGGTCTGTCTTCTGCAGTCTTTTTCCAGCAATCACAGTCGATGTTAGTTTTTTGTAGGTTTCCTTTAAGGGAGTCCTTAAAGCGTTTCCTCTGACCACCGTGTGAGCGTTTCCTTTGGGTAAGCTGAGAATACATAATCTTCCTTGGGAGTCTTGTATCAGGCATTCTGATAATGTGACCAGCCCGGCACAGTTGTCTCTTAATAATAGCAGCCTCAATACTTGTCATATTAACCTCAGCAAATATGCTGTCATTTGTCCGTTTGTCCTGCTATTTTATATTTAGGATCCTACGTAAACAGCGTTGGTGGTATCGCTCTAGGGACTGGCTCACTTCAATCCTAACACACACCTCGGATTACTATGTTTTTACGTCGTAAAATCTACATTGCTTAGTTATTTCTACTACGTACAAAGTCACATTTTAGAAATTAAATAGGATTTAATGAGTTTTTTTGAGTCATTCTCTTGTATTTTTATCTTGTACTTTTATCCACTTCATTCAAATTATCTTAAATAACAACTCTTAAGTATGATATTATATACCATTGAATCGTTTTTCTCATCGCAGTGATCTTATTTCTACGACATTTATTCAATTTATAACAATATTTTTCATTGACCATTGATGTATTTTTTTTAAATGATGCTTGATGCTGGACGGCGAGAAGCACGATAGGTTGAACCCTTGACCAGCAGGGCATTAGGGTAAGGATTAAGACTGTTGAGAGTGAGCTCTCGGAGAGTGTTTTCATGTCATTTATTTATTTAAATATATCCTAAGCATTATCTTCCAACAGGCTAAGGATACAAGTTGGAGATACACAATAATAAGTGAAACATAATAAAATAATAAAAAGAGCGAGGTACTCGTACATAAGACACACGACAAATTAATAAAATGAATATACAATTGTAATAAGGACAGTGCATCCCTCAGGTGAGCCAGACTATCACGAAATACGTCAAATTCTGAGGTGATACGATTTAGCAAAGATATTGCTCTACCTACCGGCATAACCTTATTAATGTTAACATATTTTGGGCACATAGCCCAGAGAAGTTAAGACAATCCCAAAAAGTTCATAATAATGAGTATAGTAGAGGGAAAAGGACCCCAAAAAAGACCAACAAGACAATGGTCCGATCAAATCAGGGCGCTGACTTGCCTCACAATATCTGCAGCCTGGAGACTGACCGATGTTGGGATTGCATGGCGAGCCATGGTGGATTATTTACGGGAAGGACTCGACATTTCAGACATAAGGAGGGCGACAGTACAGAGAAGAGAAAATCAGTCTTCTTCTCCGGTCTCAATCTAATGAATATAATAATTGGTCTGCAGCAAAGCGACGCATCTCCTCTTCCACTCCGCTCGGTCCTCGGCAACTCTCTTCAACTCCGCAAAAGAGGTGCAGCCCATATCTCGAAAAATCTGGTCTAGGTACTCCTGGCGAGGTCGTCCTCTGCCAATCGATCCCTCGACCATTCCCTCCAATACATTCGTGTCGCAACACATTACCAATCCACATGTGTTCAACATGTGCCTATTCTATTCAACTCTGCTGAGAACCTCTATTGGTTTAAAGAGTAGCATAAAAATATATTATTATAAATTTATTAAATCTTTAGCAGTGTCATTCCTTGTTTTTCTTTGTATTTTCGTAAGGGCAAATATTTTCTAAAAATAATCCAAATTCCCTATCTCAAATGTTTAAATCTACTCGCTATTCTACCAAAACTATACAGCTGTATGAATGTGACATAGATTTTTATGAAATTTTGAATATTTATACCATGAGCTATATATATACAAAAACACGGTATTAACAAACTCAATGCATTGAGAAAGCATTTTCGTGTGAACAAAAAAATCTCAGCTGATGGGTGATGGACTGAAAAAGCTATAGACGATAATGTTTGTTGGACGATTGCTTACCAAAGATAACACCGTTAACGTGAGATTTTCCCGCCGTTTTAAGTGCAACTTCACTTTTTAATGGAAACATCAATAATTTGAAGTGCGTTTAAGTTTAAGAAGCGATACTTTTAAATTGAAGTATAAATTTATCTACAGAATAAATAAACATTTCATAAATAAGTGTAATATGAGCTTTTTCTTGGAAGTAATAAATATTCAATAATTATGTTTTTCAAGGTTGACATTATTTTTCTCGGTATTTTACAAAGATATAAAACCTTAATTGTCGGGAAAAAAAGTCTTAAGAAATTTAAGAATATGTTCTTTTATTATTTCTGCTCAGGACCTTGTCTGAAAGGCGTTCAAGCTGGATCGGCCATGTAATACGACAAGAAGGCCTCCTGCATGCTATGATGGAGGGTATGACCGAGGGGACATACTCTAGGGGACGCCCACGCCGAGAGTACCTGGAGGACCTGTTGGTGGACGTGCGCTGCTCATCATATGCAGATTTCAAAAGAGCCGCACAAGACAGGAAGAATGGAAGAGAAGAATAGAGGAAATTGCTGCAAATCAATCCCAGGATTGAAACCAGAGAGAGAGAGAGAGAAGGTGAACACCACAATTACAGGATAAACTTTTGAGGAATAAAAAAGTTCATTAATGATAATTTTTTTTCAATCTGAATAAATTAATTTAATTACATATATACAACACATATTTTTTCCACTTATTCATTGTTTCATAAAAAAATGTAAATCTCAATTTTAAATCATTCATATTGATATAAACCTCCATTTTCTAGAAGTCAAGAAAACGTCGTTTCTATTTTTTAATTATTTTATTATGTGGGAACTATGGAATAATGAAACATGTTTTCACCGATATTAATATTTGTTCCAAGAATTTTTTTCTAAATACAGCCTGTTTGAACATCTGGAAACAAAATATAAAATTAATATTTATCAGGTGACTACCAGCAAGGCAGCCGAAGAGATGGATGGATGGCTAGACGTCATCGTCCCAGCAAAATTCACCCAACAGGTTATACGATCTAAACTAATATGATATAATATAATATTTTGAAGGTTTATTGTTATTAATGTTGTCCTTGAACCGACCCTTGTATGAAAGGGAAGCCTGGAACTGGCAAAAGAAGGATGAAAGTATCTTATAATAAATGCACTATAAATAAGATTTCTTAGACGAATGTCTATTTACATCATCTATTTACGGCATCATTACTGTGCATGATAGAGTGTCGAATGAACGTAGTGCAAATGAAAGTGTTGTGAAAATTAAGATGGTTTGGACACATAGAAATAACGAATGAAGAAAGAATGGTAAAAATAGTATATGTAAACGATGTTAATGAAACTAGAAAAATAGGAAGACCGCGGAAAACGTGGCAAGATCATGTAAATGAAATATTGAATGTTGGACACGCGAGAAGTCGGAGAAATTGGCGTGCGTGCATGACACGATGTATGAATATTGAGGAATCAACATAAGTATATCAGGAAAGAAAAGTGTGATGGTTCATTCTTTCTGTCTACCCTTTCGAGGAGATGTCGTGATGGTTAGATATTTTATTGTTATGGATGAAAATTAAGATACTTTTTTTATTAGATTAGAACTAAAATAATAACACTCGAACGAATCAGGTCAAACATAAATACGCCAAGGCATTCTTATAAGTAACAATCGAAAGTTGAACGAAATACACGTAAAAATGGCTTGTTTCTTACCTACATAACGTATGTACCTACCAGGCGGCACGTTCATAGCACAGAATAAACGTACACTTGTTATTATGATCTTTTAACAACAGTTCATTACACCGCTTTTTACCTTGACCACCAAACCGCAAAGAGGAAATAAATGATAAGGGAAATTTAATTCGTGTATTTTATCGAATAACAATGTTACTAAGGTGCTTGTGAGAATACGTTTCATACCTTTATTTTTATAACGTTTACCTAAACTAACCAACTAACTAACCATCACGCCGTTTCCCCGAAAGGGTAGGCAGAAAGAATGGACTGCCAAACTTTCCTTTCCTGACATATTTCTCTCGATTCCGACATTCATACATCGTGTCATGCACGCGCGTCGATTTCTCTGACTCCTCATGTGGCCGACATTCAATATTATATTTATTTGATCGTGCCACGTTTTCCTCGGTCTTCCTCTATTTCTGGTTCCATTTACATCGTTAACATACAATTTTTTTACCGTTCTTTCTTCATTCATTCTTTCCATATGTCCAAACCATCCTAATGATCCTTTCATTATTTTGTTCATAACACCACCATTCGCACCGCATTCACTTCTTATATTTTCATTCGACACTCTATCATACACAGAGTATCCGCACATTCGTCTAAGAGATCTCATTTCTACTGCATTTATTCTACTTTCATCTTTATTTTGCCAGTTCCATGCTTCGCTTCCATACATAAGGGTCGGTAGAAGAACACCATTGTGCACTGCCATTCTAGCTTTTTTGGATAGGTTTTTGTTTGCGATGACAACTTTAAGTGTACCATTCACTTTGTTGCCTGCCCCAACCCTTCTTTCAATATCCCTTTTATCCCCAACGTTTACTTCAATAATAAAATGCCCATCATAAACACGGATGAAGTTATTTATTGTTTAAAGAACAATGATGTAAATCTCCATATGAAATATTTATATGAATTTAAACGTTTGTTTTCTAGAAGTTTAATTATGTTTTATGCAAAAGACATATTACATTCTGACATTTGATAATGAAAAGTAAATCATGATATCATTCCTATAAAATATAATAAATTTTCTAGAAAAGAGACGTTTTTGTTTGTATTAATTATGTAGACAATTATTAACAGTTTAGAAATGCTAGTGATGAATTGTTAAATTAATTTAAACACTGTTTTCTTACAGAACATTTAAAATGACCCTGAATGTAATTAATCAAAAAAACGCTCATTCATAAAAAAATTAAATAAACTTTTTTCTTACAACATTAAATCTGTAACAGGGAGTCGCAGTCCTAAAAATCATTATTTGACTCTTTGATTATTTGGAACATCTATGTATCATTGACATAATATTAAATATATCCTACAGTTAAAATAGTAGTAATAAGTAACCGTTTGGAAAGACAAATGCTCTGGACGGTTTCTTAACTGATTCAAATCTGACATTACCATCATTACTTTGACAAAAAATCAGTAAAGACTTTTTGGCTCCTGCTATACAATACTTCAAATAATATGAGGAAATAAAAATAAGTAGACGGTCTTACATAGCTAAAATTATATCTGTTTTTTTTTAGTGATGTTTCGGATTTATTATTTCGTTTTCGAACTTATGAATAGTATAAGTAGTAATTCACTAGCCCAATCACTTGACGGATAGTATAAGAGGTTAGACAGCCACGATATGCTATCCTAACATATTGAGATTCTTCATTATTCACGGACGCCCACAAAATTGTTGGAATTCGAACTTAACTGCCTTTTAATGAATTTGGTTATGCCACAATTATTTTGGTTAACTCAGATTCTTTTCTAATTTACTTTGCTTGTGTTCATTTGTATTTGAAGCATTTTATTTTCATCCATTCGTTATATATGTCAAAATCATCAATATATTATATTATATTAAAAAGTAATAGCAAGACTTCAATTTTGCATGAATAAATTAATGTAATAATTTCATGGTTCTACAATAGAAAGCTCTTGTAACACAAAAAGAGTTTTAATTTATATACGTGTACATAATTTCACATTCTTTGAGGTTGCAGATTAAGAATTATGAATTTATTGTTTCTTGAACAATGATGTAAAACTCCATATTAAATAATTAATACGAATGAAAGCGTCAGTTTTCTAGAAGTTTAATTATATTTTTTGGGAATGACATGTTTCGTTGATAATGCCTTAGAAGGGCGAAACATGTCATTCCCATAAAATATAATAAAACTTTTAGAAAACTGACGTACCTATTCATTCGTATTAATTAAGAATTATGAAGTCCAAGGCTAATAGTATTTTTTTCATTTATCTAATTATAGACAAAGAAATATTTATAAAACTAATGTGGTACATTAAACACATCTCAACAGCTGCGTACTTTACTAAAATTATAGGTACTCAGGTGTGATACGAACAAAACAAAACCAATTGTTGTTTTCGATTTGAATATCGAACAAGTTCTTAAATCGTAATTCGACATTTGAAAATGCTTCATTACAACCATTACTACAGTTAAGATAATCATCATGCATGATCGTATCGTTAAAAATCGAAAGTCGTAGTCGTTAAAAATATAATCAATGTGCATTCCCGTGATAGGAACACGGAGCCACTAACGGAAAGAGGTACTTATCTAAAACGTTGAAGGTTCGTTGTGCCGTGATTACAGTAATTTATTTTTTTCACCACTCAACGAAAACAAAGTATCGCAGTTGAAAAAACCTTAAGGCAATTGAAGGGAATATTTTCGTGTCATAACTTATTATAAAGAAAGTGAATTTGTGGGCGGAACGAGAGTGGAAACAGTTTTATTGTCTCAATACATTTATTTTCTCTCTACTAAAATATTAACACGAATCGTTCTTTCTAGATCAAACTTTATTAACACAATTCACGTGGACTCTAATAGATTAAACGGTTACAAAGGAGGCTCCATAATATCTAATATTTATTACGGTATTTAAAATACCATGTCTTCTCCATAGGCATTTAAAATACCATGTCTTCTACTTAAGAATACATATGGTATATAATGATTAATTCTTCATTATGACATTTGACCGGCTTTCTTTTTGAGATAGATTGACTAATTAACAAAAATGTTAACATATTTATTCACAATTTCAGCCCACACATGGAGATACTTCACAAAAAAAGGCTAGGGGTAGGTAGAGAGAATGGACCGCCACACTACTCTATCCTGACATACCTCTCTAGATTCCTCTACCTTCATACAGCGAGTCATACACGCACGTTGATTCTTCCGGCTTCTAACATGATCACTCTTTAAAATTTGATTAATTTGGTCATGCCATGTTTTCTTCGGTCTAACTCGACTCCGTACTCCATTTACATCGTGAACGTATATTTTTTTTAACCATTCTTGCTTCACCAATGCGCTCCATATGTCCGAAACGCAGCTATCCTTTCATAATTTTGTTCATAATACCTTCTTTCGCATTTCAGATTCTGTCATTTTACAATTATAATGTCAACAGAAATAGCCCATTATTATGATGAAGGAACCGGGTCGAATTTTGGTTAAACACAAGTCCCCTTGAATCGGGAGTCAAGTTTTACATCCGTGAGACCCCTTAATTTTTCCTTTTGAATACATATTAAGGAATGCAAATGTTGCCTAGGAGTTATTATACACCATGCTATTAAAGAGTAACATGTTTCGAGAGATTTGAAATTACCCTAATGAGGTGAAACATGCCATTCCTAAAAGTAGAATGTCTCAGTTTGTCCTTAATACTTAATATTTAATACAGAGTTTAACCTCACGGCTTAGTATCAATAAATATACGATTTCATAGTCAGGAAGAAATGAGAAGAAGATATACATGTATACTATATATATAATATATTAACGGTCAGTGGTTTTTAAATAAACAAATGTGAGAATAATTACAAGTCTTAAAAGTTGTCATCGCAAACAAAAGTCTATAAAAAACTAAGATGGCTGTGCACAATGGTGTTCTTGTACCGACCTTTATGTATGGAAGCGAAGCTTGCAGCTGGCAACATATGAAGATAAGTAGAATTCGTGTAATGTAAATGAAATCTCTTAGACAAATGTGTGGTAAATCTATATATGATAGAGAATCAAATGCAAATATAAGAAGTTAATGCAGTATGAATGGAAGTGTTATGAACAAAATAATTAAGGAGTCAATAGGATGGTTTGGGCACATGGAAAGAAATAATGACGATAATGATAAAGAAAGTATATATAAACTATGCAAACGGAACAAAAAAAAGTGGATGACCAAGGAAGACGTGGCACGATAAAATAAATGAAATATTAAAGGTCGGCCACGTGAAGAGTCGGAGAAATCGACGTGCGTGTATGACACGATGTATGAAAGAGGAGAATTGGAGAGAAGTAGGTGGTGGTCCATTATTTCTGCATACCCATTGGCGAGACGGCGTGATAGTTAGTTAGTTAGCAGTAATTTTTATCCAAGGGAGCAATCTAAATATAAATAGACAAAAAACCCGAACGTCGCCAAAGAAAGAGTACGAGAAAATTTTGAGTAGGAGAGAGCGAGAGAGAAATACTTATATTCTTTGCGAAAGCAATTTGAAATTCATACGATGCGCATGCCCGAGAACGTTTTGAATTATATTCTGATTTTTGTTGTATGTCATTAAACAAACTAATAAACCATGATACTTCATGTTGAAATCGGTTTACTTCCATGAATTTTTTACGGGTTGCTCCAATGAAGAATTTCGAATCGCACAGTAATAAAATACATGTTTTCATGTCTATATGTTTGTGTGCTCCGAAATACACACCTTAAATTGGTATTGCAAAACAATGGATTTTTAGGAAAGTTTAGTTGGTACTCCAATTTTCTAGCTACATTCCAACGTACAATGGCAGATACAAATTGCATCTTCTACGATCATGTTTATAGAATGTAGGTTTGTAGATCAACAGCTCTGTATGCATCTTCATAATATCTTGCTATGGAAATACCTGTATTGCTTGAGAAACCTTATGATATAACATATTTATATAAAGTATTCATGTTGTAGATATTCCTCGCTGATATATTTAACGAGATGTGTCTTTACTATCATATATAAAATTATACGCGTTTTATAATTCAAGTATTTCTAAGTGACACAAGTCACAATCCTTTTTTCCACAACTGTCACTATAAAAAAACAAATGTTGTATGTCAATTACTTTAAATGTAAGTTTCCGAAGTATTAAATTTATGAGATGAAAAATACGTAATCGAAAAAAAAATCTAATGATTATTATATCAAATTAGTATTTCTTATGTGACTGAAAATCATACTAACTTACTATATGTAGAATGTAATATTTATTGTTTAGCCTAGATTTTTTTTTTACATATAAAGGTTTATCTGGGAAATATAATGATAGTATTTACCTATAAAAACGAGCGTTAACGATTGTTTAAAATTAAGCTTAAACCTGTTTATTTAACGAATTATTTGAAATGATGTATAAAAGAGGTTTATTTTTTTTACTACCTAAAATAATAAATGCATATTTAGATTTGTAAAAAAAAAACCTACATAATATTCAATAAGTGACTAGCGACATCTATAGAATACTCACCCAGTTCTAAGTAGCTGCTCTTCGAAGAGAATTATAATTTGAAGAAATCTACTAAATGTAACATGATTGTAGGCACAATTTATTTATGCTTTATTATATGTATTGTACAAAGATGTCACACATAAAATATTCTACTGAACATTATTCAAATTTAAACGACTAAAAGGGGAAAAATATACATATAAGCATTACTAAAATCCGAAATTTGTGTTTTTAAAATAAATAATAATTAAAGCGATTCCATAATTTGTTTTGACACAGTTTACTATGTGTTGGCCTTACAAATTTTGAAGGTCTATTGCTTCCTCGGCAGTAGGTACCTACCTATCTATTTCATTTTTCACGATCTTCTGATTAACATCCTCCTTCCCGTGTTTTCAAATTAGTAAATGTTACGCTATTCTGATATTTCCACCATCCAGACCTTTACAATATTTAAGGGTACATAATTTTAACAGCATTTATTTCTCTAGGTAAATAAATATAGTAAATTACACCGAATGACATTTATAAAACTGATATAAAAAGTATTGAAATAATCTTATAATGTGACATTTAAAATATATTTTAGATCCTAACGTAATCGCTAGGTTATAAATAAAACCGTTTGGCATTATTTAAATGCTTTCCTTGAGTACCCAGTTTCAACCCAGTTTATGTGTAATATAACTAAACGTTACACATATAACTCAGGTTGTCATATTTATTTCAATATCATGTTTACGTAGATCATATTCGCAGACAACTGCTATAGATAATTTTCCTATATTTTGCCGACTGTCATGCAGAGCGCACACATAGATCCATGTGCTAATCGAATCGCTACTAATATGTTAAGTATCTGCTAATGAGACAACTATTTATCAACATACTCACATTTCTTTAACAACATTTAAAGTAAATTCTCTTCCTCTTTGCTGTGTATATATTGCTCCATTTTACTCCTGTCCCTCGAAGCGTGGATGAGGCTACCCAGGTTCAGCAATCTACAGCACTGTCTGTTGTTTCCTAGTCATGACATTGTTCTGCGTCCCACGCCTCTTCTTTCTTCGATCTTTCTCTGAATTATCAACTGCAGTAAATGGCTCTTCGGGTCGCGTTTAATATACCCTAGGTAGGTAGTTTTTCTTCGTTTTATTCAATCATTGCTATGTTTGAAATGTAACGAATACACAATTTAAACATAGATAGGCATTTCGTGTCCTTACTTACGTTGGGAATCATGAATGTATTTGAATCATTTCACGAGTTAGATAATTCGAATCACGTTCCACCATGTAGATTTGATTGGCAGTGATTGCCAGTTTTGAAAATAATTTATTTGGACGTACGTGCATGATCTGTTTTATCAGGTAACCATGTACAAGGTATGTCTCAATAATGTACCGTACTTTAGGTTAGGAAGTAAATAACTTCACCTTGAAGTCGAGTTCAGTATGTGAAAGAGCAAAAGAAAGTGTCGTTTGAACAACAGTTTATTTACATTTCGATTGGAAATAATACGCGAATTTTAGAGGCGTTTCTAACTTTCTCCACAAATTATGCATTGAAACGTACATATATTATACTAATTTTAACAATAACGACAAAAAATAAGCATCCAACACTAGCAAATACCTACTCAACTCTTTATTATCTAGTGTTGTAACTCTTCGGAATACCGATTTACATACTTACGGTTGGTATTTCGGTATGTTAATATGTTTTTTAGTTTAAGATTGGTGTAGTTCCAACCTTAAAAAATATATGTTCGCAATATGGCATGTCGACTTATTTTTTATAGAATACTATTACCATAATGTTTGCGTGAAATATTTTTATGTAACTCTATGTTTAATATAATATATAATCATGACATTACAAATCTATTATTTGTTGAACCATGACGAAACATGATGAAAATGACAAATCAAAACTTTGGTCCATCTGTTCACTGTTTTCTTTTTTAATTGTGTTGCGTGATTTACTTGTTTGTCATGTATCTCTACATTATTCTTCTCTCCGAATGTGTCTCTATACATAACTTGAAAACAATATTTTCGAATTCTGAAACAAATGAAGAATTTTTGCATATTATGCGTTCTTTCGAAAGAAAAAAGGGAGATTATATTATTTTGATTACACTGATAATAGAAAAGAGTTTGAATATTTACTTTGGACATAGAAGTCGAGAATGTTCATACATCAGTTGTTCAATTAAAATTATTTTATGGGTGCTATTTTTTTAATCTGCATATTTATAAAAAACGTTCTAAATCACATTATTTATGGCCTTTGCATTATACATGTAAGATGCTAGTTTTATAACTGTTATAAAATGCACGGTTTGTGTCTATTAAATGCTTTAAACAATTGATATTGTTATATGAAATTTCATGTTCACTGATGTACTCGTATGTGTCTTCGACCGGTTTCGGCAGCTCGCTGCAATCTTCTGGAAGATGACATGCCTGAGAAGATTGCAGTGAGCTGCCGAAACCGATCGAAGACGCAACATTGGATTTTAACTAAATATACATTTAAAAAGTTTTCAATTTTTTTTATGTATATGCTGTACAAAATTAGAGTTATCATTTTTGTTTAACTTAATACTTTAATGTTCGTATTCTATTGTTTTGAATGATCTATCCGTTTGAACTATCATTTTTGTTGAACCAAATACTTAAATGTTCGTAAACTATTGTTTTGAACGATCTACCCGTTTGAACTCTCATTGTTGTTGAACTAAATACTTAAATGTTCGTAAACTATTGTTTGAAATAACCTACCCGTCTGTACTACGTATGCAAAATTAAAATTATTCGTTGTCTTTAGTAATTATACCATACTAAAGAAGACATATAACTTTATTGAATTCATTGCCAATAGAAACCAGACAGAAAGCGAAAAGAAGAAGACGATTATTTACATTCGTAATTGTATTGCATGATTTTTTAAATGAATGTTATATAATATACAAAAAATATGAAACGTGAAGAGTTTTTATTATGAATAATTGCTAGATGGTCTTATTTCACGATATTCGTGCATTTCTAACAAATTATTTTTGATAAACTGCCTCTTATACACATCCATATACTTACTTTTCCAAAGGTGTATGCTTTATACTTACGTATACACTGAAAAGTATAGATGTAGTTTTATAGAGTTGCAGACGAAACGTGTTTGATAGGACTTTCTCCCTTGGTTACTTTCATCGCGACCAACGGATCGGCATAAAATGATTGTCCGACTTCATAATTCGGATCTGTCCGGTTCATCTCCGCAGTTGGTGCATCAAAAATATTACGTTGTAACGCCTCAAGTATAAGAGAGACCTATTGTTCTTCTGTCCCTATAGAAATCTACATATATGTATGGAATGACAATGCGTAAGTACCATGCTGTGTTTTAAATTATCATGAACTTGGATTCGAATAAAAAATAGAAAGGAAGTGAATGTCATCATATTCGAAAATTACCTTTCAAATTTAGAATTGTCAACATTCTAAGTCATTTGAAACAAACCGTTAATTTCGCATTATATGTACAATTTTGATACGAATTCCATAATTTAAAATTAATATTGATCTAAAAACGTTATTTTCATTTTTTTATCGTCTACCCGATGATCAAGGTATAATGTCTTTAAAACTTGTATGAAAAAGTGTTTGTTCTTTATACTGGATTCAAATAATATTTTATACTTCTACAAGTAAATTTAACTGTTTGAAATCCAAATTTTGATATTTTCAAACAAATGTGGTATTGTATCTGGTTATATTATCATTTTGATTGCTGGAGTGGCACCCAGGTGGTACAAGACCAATTGGACGACCAAGGCTGCGATGGGAGGATGAAGTTGGGAGAGATGGGGCAAGATTGTTAAGAGTGTCAGATTGGAGGGTCGAAGCGGAGGACAGGAGGAGTTGGAGGCGAAGAATACTGGAGGCTAAGGCTCGATATGGGCTGTAGGGCCATCGAAGAAGAAGAAGAAGAAGAAGTATATTATCATTTTAAAAATTGATCAAATGAATGATTTACACTTAAAAATATATTTTATCTTCCTTTACTTTCAATAACAGCTAAGCCCTTGGATTCTCATCAATAATATTCATGTCTAAATTTATTTATCATTTTTTTAATGTTGATTTTGTTTTACATTCAGATTAACTCAGATTAATTCAGATTAATCCAAATTTTCACAACAAACAATTATATTATAATCTTTTGTGTTATAGTAATTATAGATTTTCTGGAAATCAAAGAATGATAATAACTTTAGAATTATCTACAGACTTATGGGTACATAAATTGTCGTGAGTTATATCATATATAGGTATTTAAGAGCAATGGTCAGCCATTAAGAAAGTAGATTTGATTAAAAGAATGTCAATATCTGAAGTGGTTGTGTAAAATAATAATTTTTTTCACCCCTGTGGTGAGTTCAGAGGCAGCATGAGATAATAGAAATCTATTTGGAATCTGTCGAAGAAACAAATTAGAACATAATCTAAATTATAAATAATTAGAAAATAAATACTCCATTCATTCGAAATTATTTGTCATCAGCCAAAAGGTATACTCGTACAGTAGAATACAAAAATATGTATTTTTTTGTTTCATTGGACTCTTACTTGTATATTAACAAAAATGTACATCATTGAAAATATAAGTCATTAAAAATAATATAATATTTTGTCTAAAACATTTATTTAAAAACTGTACAAAAACATAAAAAAAAACATTATGAAGAACTACAATAACATTGTTACCTCTAAACTTAAATTTAATGAACAAATTATTGTAATAATTAATTTTATATTTTTACAAATCCATATATGTATTATATTATCAGCTGTTTTTGTTGCCAAAAATGAACTTTCAACATTATATTATGGTAAGAATTGAAAATACCAATGTCAGCTTGACAAATATTTATACGAAAATAAAAATAATTTACACTTTTTTTTCTTTTAATAAATATTAAACAAGGTTCATCGATAATGCGTTTAATTCAATATTAGAAGATGTTCGTTTTTCGTGGTATTAAAAAATCGAACAATTAAAAAATATATACAAAGAAAAAACTTCAAAATATATCAAATATTTTTTTTAATTGTAAATAAACAATGTTTTCATAACAACCGAAAGTTAGAACTTTAACAATAATTTATAATTGTGTAGTATTGCTTTTAGTAATAAGAATTGGATTCTAAATTTGAAAATTTAGATTTTAATTCATATTAATATCTCCACTGACTGGTTAGTTCTGACTTACGTTATAAATAAAATTTAAATCTAAATCAAGCAATTACATTGTTAACACATGATTAAACTATAATAATAAATATAAAATATATAAAGCAAAATATCGGCTAACATAAATTTAACCATTTAAATAAAAAATAAATAATGCATACTCCAATACGGTTATTTCTTTTCAGCTGCAATTTTTTTTTGACTACTGAAAATTTTAAGAAATAAAAAGTATATTTTAAAATAAATTTAAGGCGTTTATCTTATTGAATTCCACAATGATAAATTGAGTCGAAAAATAGGGTTTTAATTCATAAAAAAAAAGTTTTGTTAATTTGTTGTAAACAATTTGTTGTAGGTCATATCACCTTTGTGTATTTGTTTATAATTATTAAAGTTAAATACTAGAATACGAGTGATTTTAAAATCCTAGAGAAACGCATAGCTAATGTTCTTAGAATATTATAAATATATTTTTAAATTTAATTTATAAATTAAGGCTAAGATGTCGACTAAGTCTTAAAGTAATTGACCAAATATTTCACTGCTACAAAAAAAATACCCTCTATTTGATGTTTCCAGTTTCTTTTCCAATTATGAATAGACTTCTTCGTCTCATATCCTACCATTGAATGTAGTTTGCGTAATTACCTGAAAATAATAAACAGAATATGAATATACATATTTGACTATACTTTGAATCTCTGTGAAAAATACAAAATGAATTAATAATTGCTGAAATTTCAAGAACATGTTATTTTTTGTATGATATAAAGTAGGAAAGAAAGCAAGTTAAGAAGAAATACAATGTTATAAGAGTTCCTTGAAGTCTTGTATAAATATCCTAGAAGAAAACATGAGTTATGAATGCGAGTAAGAGATTTATAAATAAAAAATGCAGGGTTTGTACGAATTACATATTAGAACCCAGAACCATAAGGATACTTTAAATTTATTTGAATGTGTTCGTATGAGTTAATAACTACAGACAACGCCCATATAACACGATAGTCAACACGCTTTAAAACTGAAGATTTAAGTCCGTCTAAGAATTCAGGAAAATCTCCATTTAAAGCAAAATTCCAATTAATTAAGGAAATACAAGAATCTCATCTGTAAAAGTATGTATTACTCGTATAAAAGTAAAAATTTAGAAAATAATAGAACTTCTAATAAATAAAGTAAGACAATTGACGATACAGTAGGGTAAGTACTATTTAACAAATATTTTTTTTGTTTAACTGACCGAGTTATATGGGTATTGATTATGATTCTTTTACATGGTAATTTAATATAGGAGGATATGACAGGTTCTTTACTGAAAAAAACTTTCAAGTATATAAAATAATTAAATTAATATTTTCAAAATCAAAACAAATATTTTTCCACGTTTCCCAGTCAACTTATCATTACAAGTACAGACTACAATTGAAATATACCTGAATTAATAAATGAAATGTGGAAAAACTGTGCTTTGATTTTAAGCATTTCTGTTATTACATAAAAAAATAAAGATAAATAAATATTTTTTGTTTGTTTGTGTTGTATACTACAATAGTAATAAACTGTATATTTATAAAATATATTACTATAAAGCATTTTTAAATACCAAAATAAATATTACATAAGTACATATATAGATTATATTATATTTCAAGTCGTAAGTATGTTTGTAAGTCTATAAGGTCCGATGTAATATAATTAGGAGGCATACGTAGTTGGAAAAGGCCAGAATAGGTAACAAAATATCAAAGCACCAAAGAATGTTCAATGAGTAAGCAATGTTATGGAAAAAATCCATTATGACGATGTAATTGGGTTACCTTGTATCTTACGGTCAGTCAGTTGGTCAAACGTCTGGTGTTCTGTCTGTTAGTTTAACAATTCTGTTTCCCCTCAGTTCGTAGGTGATGGATTTCTCGACGGATGTAACAATCCCTTTTTCGTCATTATCTTCATCATTAAGTGCCCTACCGGCTTTTTTCGACACAGAAGTCACTTCTTCAACTTTATCGGTGTGTTTTTCGTTCAATAGTTCGGATTCTTTGGCGAAGGTCAGTTGCTCGTACAGACTTGGCATATCATCTAAAGATCTTCCTCGGTCAGAGCGATCTAGTTTTATTTTATCCAAGTTATCGTTGATTTTGCTCAGCTTCACTGGATTAAGTCCTCCGCGTTTTTTATACACTTTGAAAACGTGCGGTGTGTGAGTGGTTTTGGTACCACTGCCCAGCTTGAAGAAAGTTTTCGATGATGCGGCAGTATCGATTCCCAACAGCCTATCAACCATTGTCTGTAGTTTAGAATTTGTTGAGCCAAGATCTTGAGTTAGTGGTAGTCCATAAGAATTATACTGGTCGCTATTCCTATCAAGGTCTGAAGGAATATCTAAAGGTTTGAAAGCTGGAACTTCATGCTTAGAATAGGAAGTGAAAGAATTGCCGTCCAGGGGTAGAGGAGGGGGCGGGTGTAGAAGAGAATCCGAGTACGGCGAGGGTCCTGATGGGCCAGATATGGAGATAGATGGATGAACAGAATAAGAAGAGGACGCTGTGGCTGATGGGCTGTGAGAATCGTAACCAGTATGTTTTCCGAGGATTCCTTGGAGGGCATGCATGGCACTGCTGACGAACTGCGGTTCCCCGCTCGAGGGAGTGCGAGGATCAGGGATACCGTATGCCGAATCAAAAGGTTTCAGCACGAACACTCCGGCCAGTGGACTTGACTGATATTTTCCTATGATGAAGGGCACAATAACAACAGATACATTCATTAATATTTGTCTGGTGTCAGTTACTCAATTCGTCTTTGTCAAAAATAAAACAAATTATTTTATTACAACATTTTTAGAAATTTCAATAATTCAAGTGTCTATCATGTCAATCGTCGGTAAGTAATCTACCATTAAAATGCATACAAATCAATATTTTTTAATTCTTAACAAATACATTACAAATTGCCGTAATTTGTGATGATTTGCTTTTGACACGGCCTTAATATTCTAAGTCATTTAGAATTACTTTCTCTTATTAGGTCAAATGTCATATGCTTCAATACTCATCTGTGTCAAAAAAATTTCGCCGTACTGTTTAATTTTGTTCGTAAATCCGTTTTTTTTAATGTACTCAAAATGTTAAGCTAAAATTGTTGAATTTAAAACGTTGGTGATCAGGACGTAACTAAATAATCACTTACTTTCAGATTGGAGCACAAATATATTTAATATGCACTATTCAAAAATCACTTTAAACAATAAATACCAAAAATTTTTTTTAAAATGAATACAACAAATACTTTCTATTTCCCAATATGTGTACTCCAACACTATAAGTTGCACATAAATATTACGATATAAGTAATGGCAATCAGTAAAAAGTCTGCTTAATACGTATAAATGTTGATTTATCTTTATAGTATTAATAGATTCCTTTTGATTAGGTTCAGTGATTTTACATCTCACCGCATACATGCTATTTCGATGGAGACGAATCTCACGTTATTGAGTGAATTATGCACAAGTTCAAGGGTAAATGTTTCCAGTTTTGGGCACCTATTTAATCTGTAAAATTCACATCCAAATATAACTATTGTTTGTATACTCTTTTCACCAAATATATTAATAGTTTATAGTTTCACGTTTTTTGAAATTTCTCACTCAGTAAAATATCTAATATTCTTTTGAAATATCTATTTTATATGTCCAACTAAAATACATAATCATTATCAAATTTTCGGCATTATTTCTTCCATTGAGCAATTATTTAGAGATATATGTCGAAGAAATAAAATTTAATAAATAAATGAACTGTGGGCACACGAAAAAAAGTATGTTTTTAAAGATTATATGAATGTTTTGATGATGAACGTACAAAAAAAACCCTTCGAAACGTGCCGAGAAGAAAGTAAAAAAATGGAAAACAGTATTTTATTTAATTAAAAAAACATTAGTTTGCAGTTACAAGGTCTTATTATATCCATTTTTTTAATAAACTATTAAAACACTTCTGTATTTGCCATAACTTTGTGTCGTGGAATAATTAATGTTTCTTTTTTTTACTTTGTACTCAACACACATTTAATAATAAAAAAATAAAAAGCAAACATGTTTTAGACAAAGAAACCCTTCATTAGTGATATATGATAAATATTACAAATACTTACTATAAATAATTTTAATATCTGTCAAAACTGACCACATTCATGATTTTTTTTAAATATCTCGTATTTATGTAGATAATATTTATAAAATATCACTGATGAAGGGCTTTTGTGTCCGAAACATGTTTGTTTTTAATTTTTATATAATTTTTTATGTATAATAATAAAGTGTGTGATGTATACCAGTAAAAAAAAGAAACATTATAAAAACAATGCTTTTTTTTCATTTTGGAGTTATTTTTCTATACATGTTTATAAATAATATTACATATTATATTTTAATTCTATTTTATAAACACACGAAAAAAAATCTCGGAATATTGTTAAATTCAATTGTTGTTCGATTACATATTAGGTGGCCAAAACTGGGCATCTCTCCTTTTAAGTGCAGACAATACGGTGACCTAGAAAGTTTTCTTATTCAAGTATGAAACCTTGCGTCACGTGAGCGATGAACGGCACAACGGTATACGAAGAATACTTCTACTTGCCAAACTACTTTTGATTTCATTCCTACGCCCGGAGAGCGAGAGATCTTTCCAGTCAAGATGAGCAATCGTCTCTTCAGCGCAGTGCTAGCCAATACACCATGCTTATGGCCCCCATAGTAGTTTCAAGTGTCAATGATAAAATTACAAATTGCAAAATAATTCCTATGGTTTTGCTGCAATAAAATTACAAGGATAATTATAAACTGTTAAATTAAATAACTTTGTTTTTCACAATTGTATTTTAAGGAATTCCTTCTTATTCCCCATTAGTATACATGTACGAGTATATGTAGTACCTACCTACATTAAAAACTTTTCCCCTGTTTAATCTAGCTAAAAATTAATAATACTACCTTCAACTTTTGTCACCTTTCCTATAAATGTAATCTACTGTTTTAATTAATTATTTGTTTATTTATTTATTATGTTTTCCACCTTTAATATTTTCTCCTTTAAATAGTAACAAACCGTTCTTTTAATTCAAATATTTAGGTACCTTACTCAATTTTAGCAAAAACTTTAAAATTATATCAAAGAAATTATTCAAATTAACATAGGGACAAATACACACAAATATTCGAAAAATCACGAAAGTTTGACATTTGATATATTATTGCAATACCTGATGATGTCAACATAGGTTAATGAAACAGCTGTCGCGTAAAATAAAATACATATGTGATACAAAAACAAAGTTATTTAATTTTAACAGTTTAAAATGTTAAGGTATCATAGTGTTTCGGCCAAAACAATGGACTATTTAAGCTTAATTGTGTTTAAATACTAAAATTGAATTTAAATTGTTTGTTCTAAAACTGTATATTTAATAGCTTCAATACTTAAACAATAATAATCATATTTCCGTTGACGTGTACTAAAAGTTTGTAATTAAATCGCGCCTTAAGCTGGAATGGCAATTGTCAAATTGTTAAAATATGACTTTTTGGTCAATTTAAAAAATTATGGAAACACGTATTTTATTGTCACTAAACAATATGGGTATACGTTTTTATTTGCTTTTTTAAAATGTATTTTTCGATACATTTCGTATTTAATTTTTGATTTTTGTATTGTATCTGCCTTATTACGTAATTAATTAAGGCGCACTGTATAAATAAAAATATATTTTATAATGTATTTTTTATATTTTTAATTATACAAACATAATTGGTTATATGTATTGCGAATTCTTTTAAGGGAGCAGTGGGCCACATGTGGTCCGCGGGCCATTAATTGGCCTGTCCTACTCTAGACGGTAGTCTTATCTGGCTGCTAGTCGGTCTACTGTTTTTTATTTCATTTGTGAATGCTAGCACATCTATGCTTGAGTCTGTGATTACAGTTTGGTTAAAAGTTATGGCTTAAATATTGTTTCAGGCAATCGTTTTGCCTATAATGAAAAGGAAAAACGAGCTTATAAAGATTTAGATTCTTTATAGAAATAATGTACACCCCAAAATAGCCTAATATTTTATATCAATGAAAATAATAATTATGACCAATTCGCACAGTTGCATAAGATTTTTAATCTAAAGCCAAAAGTTGTATTGTCAAATTGTATTTAAACAAAAAGGCATGCACTGCGTGTAAACGTACTTTAAGAAATTGATAAGCAATACACTTTTTAAATAAATTAAACAAAGTTTAATAGAAAGCTTCACTTTCAGTGTTTTTCATCAATAATTTTGAATATATAATAATTTGTTTTTAAGTTCATTTTTACAGTATTTTAACGATCAACATTTCACTTACTATCTAAAAACTTTGTCAAAAGATTTTACTGAAATCTCTTGATGGAAGTTCATTTTAAATGATGTTTTTTCAACTACTTCCACTTTTGGCTTTATTTCGACAGCGACCGTTTTCGGCTCGCTGGCATGGACAGACTGTCGATAACCAGTCTGTCGATGCCAGCAAGCCTGGCGAAATAAAGCCAAAAGTAAAAGTAGTTTAAAAAATATTTTTATTTAACTATCATTTTAAAACTATGTGATGATAAATTAATCCTCATTGTGCTTGCTACATTTGCAGCTCAGACATATTGTATCAGCTCATAATAATGTTACGTATAATTTAGTAGAAAGAAACTAATGTTAAAACATTTATCAGATACATATAAATATGAGCTGCGAATGTAGTATGCCTAGTTTGAAACCTTTTTTATGATAATAATGAAATAAAACGATGTTTTTTTAACTACTTCCACTTTTGTCTTTATTTAGACAGCAATCGGTTTCGCCAGGCTCGCTGTCTAAATAAAGACAAAAATGGAAGTAGTTAAAAAACATCGTTTTATTTAATTATTATTTAAAATGAACTTCCATCAAGATATTTCAGTAAAATCATTTGATTACCTTTTTTATGGACTGCAAATGTAGTCAACCGCACAATATTGGTTAAATAAAAAATCCTGTAATTTGTGTAAGAGTTGTTATCGTATTGTAAAACATACCTTCGAGTGGAGAAGAGTATTTGCTGGGTGGTCCATAGATAGTATTATGAGTAGCAGGGGGGCCGTAGTAACCATGCGCTGAGGGCGCTGTAGGGAGTTCATACTGGGGTACAGGGGAATGCTGGTAGAGGGCTGAGGAGCCGCTGGGCGGGCCATAGCTGGTGGGCGGATGAGAAGGAGCTGAAAGAAAATAACACGTGAACAAAGCTTTTTAAGAAAAAAAAGGCGATTTCAATTGTCAATACTTGGAGGTCGTTAATAAAAAAAGCTTCAAAAAAACATGTCTTTTTGACTGATTTATACATTAAATTGATAACTATTTAAGATATTGGCGTGTTTCGTTCTTTTGGGGCAATATTAAGTATAGACCAATAAGGTGAAAAATTTCACAAAAATATTCAAAAGATTTCTAAAAACTTATGTTTTCATAAATATTAAATATTGATTTAATTAATTACACAACGTGAAACAGATTTGTCATTGTTCTGGTGTAGAATTCAAGTGACAATAAAATGGTGTTAGATTAGCTACATATCGCATGTCATGAGAATTATTATACCATTTAATATGTAATGATGTAAAGAGCTATTAAACAAAATAATTAAAATTATAAAATAAAGGCGATAATCCATTTTGTTGGCCGAAACCAAAACTTCAACATTATTAAATGGTTAAATTTGAAACACTGTTATTTTGTTAAATTTACATGAACATTGAAACATTTTGTTAAATTTACATGAACATTTTTATGAACAACATTAAATTTAAATTAACATGAATTGATAAAACTATCTGTAGAGAATAAAATGATGTATTAAAGTAATATCTCACCACTAGGAGATGAATGCACAATTCCAGGTGAGCTGACATGGACAGATTCGTGATGGACCACAGTTGGTGTGCGATGCTTCTTTGGGGGCGCCAGCCATGCATTGTTCACAAGATGCCTTCCCAGATTCGACACAGCTTCTCCTTTGACACTGATGACTTTCCCCACTCCCGTTGCAAGGGCTCCACCTCCCTTGATCAGCTGTCCTTTGATGATTGTGGCTCCTCCCACGATTGCCTTCACAGCCTCAAAGAGTGTTCCGAGAATCGATTTCTTCAATGTCCAGAAATCGAAACCTTTTGTGGAGTGTGCCTTAAATGATGATATTGGAAAGTGATTTAAAAAAAAAATCATGGTATTTTAAGAGGGACATGTATTGTTATACGTATTAGGACATTATTATGTAAAGAGCAAATAAGGTGAAATGTGTCACTCTCTTAAAATATTTTAAGTTTCCTAAATATTAATAATACAGAGTTTAACATAACAACATAACATTTATTACTTTGTTCGATTACCTTATTTTCGAAAAATGTCTATTCTTATTTCACATTTGATCTTTTAATTTATTTGTTTTTTTGTTATTATTCAAATAATAATAAAAAAAAAAAAGTTGAATTCATAATATTTATATTTAAACAATATTCAGGATTCAGTATTTAGCGTTGCTAAATATGTTTAATTATTTGAAGAACTTATTTTATTTTATTTTTTACATTATTTGCCTTGCTGGAGAATCATCAATGATTTTATTAAAACTTGCAAGGCCTTTTAGGATTAAGCTAAAATTCATAAAGATTTGGATATGTTTTCATTGTGTAAATTAAAAAAAAACGCAAAACGCAAAAATATTCAGTTTTACAAACAACGTGAAAGAATAAATTTACTATTCTTAATATGGAAATCTATTAATTATATTCTTGTAAATAATTTAATAAGAATTAAAAAAAAAAAACTCAACATATTGTAATAAAACGTTTTGTAGTTATTTTTCAAAATTTGTATTTTTCAGCATTTGTTTATTGTTTCATAATAGATAATATTTTCTCGTTGAAGATAATAGACAAAAAACATATAAAAAATGTTTTCCACTTCAACGAGCTTAATTAAATAAAATGATCCGAAAAACCGGCGTAGATGAGCAATATTATAAATGTCCTATAATTTTTTTTTTGAAATTTTTTTTTGTACTAGTTTAACTTTGATTTCGTTTTCATACTGTATTCTGATAATTATTCTATTCATTAAAATTTCTTCTTCTTCTATTTATATTTGTGGTGGCATGTAATTAGCCTTACTTTATTGTCTCAGTTTATTTTTGACATATGTATGCATGCATTAAAATCGCTATATCGAAGAATATGTTACTCTTAATAAATAAACCATTATTAAAACAAACGAGTATTTATAATAGTATGCACGATAGTGTGGGAGGTGTAACAAATATTCATCCAGGTGATGCTGAGAACAAAGACCGTGAAAACTGTGAAATTGCATGGGAAATTGTAGTATTTTTAGAAATTTCACGTAGGTATTACGTTTTGATGTAACAAGCACTATTGAGAACAATCTCTGTGGGTCATTGCCGTTTCATTTCCTAGTTTTATTTTATGCAAGCATTGCAAAATGAAATCATGACATTGAGAAATTTTGTAATTTTTGCAATATTACTGTTTTTTTCTTAATTCTCATTACGATCTAGTAAAACAAATCTTGCCTCGTTAATAAAAAGGAAATTAACAAAAACAATTTATAATCAAATTAGTTTCGGCCAATGTAAGTAAGAACTAGTTTGCAATATTAATAAGAACTGTATTTGTGACAAAATAATTTTTAAAACACTTTTTACTCGTTTTTACACCACTTTATTTGCACAAACTAACCGGTTTCGCTCCCGCTGGAGCTTAGACAGGGCCATAAAACAAATTGAAGTTTTAGGAGCGGGAGCGAAAACGGTTGGTTTGACGTAATTAAAGTGGTGTAAAAACAAGTAAAAGTTAAATGTTTAAATAAAAACTATGTTATAAAATATCACAATTGATTATACCATATTTATTTCGAAGTCGTCGCGACAGCTGTTTTGTTAACCGATCTAAGCATCGTCAGGTGATACAATCTTTTAGTTGATTGTATCACCTGCCGATGCTTACATCGGTTAACGAAACAGCTGTCACGACACTTTCAAAATAAATATAATCAATCGGATTACTTTATAACAGAGTTTTTATTTAAACAGTTAATAATGTTGAAATATCAAAGTGTTCGCGCCAAAAAAAAACCCTTTGTAACAAATGAAGTGCTTCTTATGACAGTTAATATTTTTTATTTGAAGAGTAAACAATACGTTATTCGCATAAATTATAATAAAACTTCTAGTAAAAAAATTTTTTCATTCGTATTAATTTCAATTATATAGGTTTTAATACTATTGATAACGTCTATTTTATAATAATTTCATTAGAGTTACAATAAAAATGCCCGAGCCAAGCAAAATGTGTCACTTGCATGAAATAATAGAGCTTCAATAAAACTGACAATTCGTTCAAAAGATAATTGTACAAGAAATAATAAAAATTGTCACAAAACTTTCCTCAAACAACCATTTTATTATATTTTTATTAGAGTCAGATTTATAACGCTCTAGCAAAGCAAATCATATCACTTGCATGAAATTATAAAGCTTTTACAAAACTGACGTTTTGTTCAATGTTTAATATGAAATATGAAGTGGCACATCATTGTACAAGAAACAATAAATAAAAACAATAGCAAATAAAATTGTGACAAAACTTTCCTTTCGTTGCCTTTCATCAGAACGCTCTTTTACTTATTTCTGTTGAAGAAGAATGAATATTCATTAAAATAAAACGCGGTTATATTAGTTTTATAATGAGAAAGTATGTAGTAGGCTGCAAACCATAATTCAGCGTGAGGTA
Organism: Lepidostoma basale; assembly: GCA_022606425.2. Classification (NCBI taxonomy): domain Eukaryota; kingdom Metazoa; phylum Arthropoda; class Insecta; order Trichoptera; family Lepidostomatidae; genus Lepidostoma; species Lepidostoma basale. Next base: position 50,726 of record JAHDVF020001053.1, read on the forward strand.
ACAATGAGATGCATTCAATGCCGCGCAATCACCTGTTACCTCTTTCTCTAGTCTAGATTTTCTTCGTATGATCCATTTGTCTTTATATGAACGTCAAAAGGCTTTCATAATTTCACAAACTTCCTACACGTAATGGGTTACAGTTCTTACGCTGACAAGTTTATTGTGTAGATTCGTAATTAGTATTCGTATTCAGAGGTCATAAAACTGTCCAGTAAGAGAATTGTCACTTTTTAATATTAATGAAATTATTTTCACTTACGTATATGTTATTATCGTGTAGCGTAGACACCATAATTAACCATATATTTCAAGACAAAAATATTGGTTTTTTTTAGTATCAGAGGAAAAATTATTTATTTACAATATGTAAACATACAACGTTTATTTTATAAAAAAAAACCAAATAAACAATGAAGTTGAAGAAAATAATGTCGACCTTCGTGGCCCAGTGGAAAGTTCTATGACTGTCACACTGCAGGTCCCGAGTTCCATTCCCGACGAAGGCAGTGTGATTGTCACACTGTCTTTGGTCTAATGTAGAATTCACGTGACAAAAAAATGGCAATAAATTAGCTAACTATCACATGTCATGAGAATTAATTTGATAGCTTTACACTTTACATCGATTTGGCTCGCGCTATAATGATGTAAAGAGCGATTCAAAAAAATTATATTTCAACCCAAAAACGCTGTTTGTATTAATACAGGAAATTTAATCTAGTATGTGTTAGCATTTATGCAAATATAATGATGGCATTAAGCTATTCTATTGCTGTTTATTAATTTATTTATTATGGGTAACATTAAGGCCAATTACATGCTAACAGAAATATAAATAAACAGAATATACAACAGACGACAGTATGAAATGAAATTGAAGTTTTTTAAAAGAAAAAATAATTATAATGGAATAAAACAATTAAAATGTATAATTATGGTCTCATCCATGCCGAAAGGTGATCCGATGTTTTTTTTTGAAATTTTGCTCGTTCAGGTGGAAAACATTGATATCTCCAAAATGCTAATTATAGTCGCAAATTCCGTTCATTGTCGCGCTCTCAGATATATAGAGTAGTACATACACACACATTTGATAATGCAATTCTTGAAAATGGAAGTTTTCATCAATAAATATTTAAAATAAGAGTTTTAGGTCAATGTAAGAATAAATGCGATCGAAATGAAAAACAAAAATATCTCTTAGATGAATGTGTGACAACTCTTTAAATAGTAGTGAGACAAATTTAGATAAGTATTGAATGTATTGCGAATAACAAGTTATTCACCAAAATAACGGAAGATTTATTTTATTAAGACGCGTGGAAAAAATTAATGAAAAAAAAACTATAGATTATGAATTTGAATGGAGCAAAAATAGCAGAAGGCCGAAAAAATCGTGGCACGATCAAATCAATCAAACATTGTTGTCTGCCACATTAGGAGTCGTAAAAATTGCCACGCGTATATGATACGATGTGTGAATGTTAAGGAATAAAGAAAAGTGTGACGGGAAAGGAAAATATGGCAGTCAACATAATACAATAGTAATCTACCCGTTTTGAAAAACAGTGGGATAATAAGTTGCATTACTAGTCAGTGCAATGATCAAGAAACAAGAAATGAGATAAAATTTTAAAAAATATTATTATAATTTTTTTAAGTACTCGTACATTATTATAAAAACATACATGGTTAATAATTTCCTAACAAAATCAAAGTCAGCATTCCCGAAAATGTAAAACATAGTTCTCTATAAAATGCCTCTAGTTTAACTTCTGTATTAATTAGAAAATATATTATTAATTATTTTTGTAAGTAAAATTAATATTTAAATTTTATGGATATCCATAATTTAGTTTTATGAATCGGATTGTTTTTACGCTTTTGATTTATTTGTCTTTACATATTTCGAAGGTAATATATTTTCACTGACAGGAGAAAATTTTTAACTAATAATTTCATTAACTGTTTGCAGGTTGATAAAGGTATGGTAGAATAGAACAATTACAAAATTAGCAAACTCATAATATGTGAAAACATAGTGAATTTATTGTGTTAAAATCTCTCGCTCATTTTTCTGATACTTATGGGTTAGTCAATTGCAAAAGAGTCAGCATTAGTTTTGTTTAATATCAGAGTTGGTGCGTTTATTAATACTATTTTATAAGCCATACGGTTTCATTCTATTGCAATTAACAGATTCAACTATTTTAAACAGGAATTTGTAAATTTTATTCAGTTTCTTAACATCTCGAATGAATTATGTGTTTTAAAGTACACTGCGCATATGTAGAAACGAGTTTGACTCCTTTCTCTCGTCTGAGAGCGGTCTAGAATATAAAGATGTTTAATTATTGAATACCACAAATGCAGTTTCACAATTTTATACCTAAATCACACATTTTATATGACGTTTTAATAGTAAGGGTGATGTATTCTATTCAACCCTAACTACTTGTCAACTTAAAACTAACACAGTGTCCCAATATCACTTGTTATATTTGTTTCAAAGTTTGAGCGCTCTTAAAGAAAAACCCAATGTTACGAATGTATAGAAGTGACTTAGTATTAAAATGTACATTTTTTCGTCATTTTTGTCTTGGAAGAATTAACTCGATGGTTCAGGTAAAATTTTATGAAATTGTAATCAACAACAACAAAAATCTAGACAAATGGAAATGAATCGCACAAAAAATTCCCATTTCCATGTTGCTTTTTAAATAGCTTCTTACTTATGCTCGAAGTTGCGTGCTTAAAATGTTACTTTTTGCTTCATCTTCAATACGTAGTGCACCGACATGGAATTGTACAATAAGCGGAATTCGCGTTGTTAAATAATCGTAAAAAGAGTAATTAAAATACACTACGGTGATATTGGGATTATTCAAATATTGCATGCATTATTATGATATCCTGTTGTTTATAGATTCATGCCATATCTATTGATGATTTTTTTTTTAAAATAACAAAAGCTAAATGACACTAAAATAATTTGTATTTTGGTCCGAAATATATACACCGAATAAGGGAAGTTTGAGTCCCGAAACATGTTTGTGAAAAGCTGAAAAAAGTGTTGTGATAATACAATGTTTCCAAAAAGTTATTCGAATTTAATATTAATTTCAAATATTTAAAATCCTTCTATCTAATTTGAATGAAAACGCGGAAATTTTTCCGACCTGCATGGTGATTGCTTAACAAATTTAACATTTTGTAATGCAACCTAGCACGATTTAATATTTCACTCTTATAATATATGATTAAAGTTTTTGAAAACTTTTATTATATATTATAATTTAAGTTATGAATATTAAATACTTAATATATAGTGATTTCAATATTTTCAATGAATCAGTAAATAAAGAGTGCCCTAGTTTAATTTGATTCGTCATATAATATTTAGTTTTAAATTTGCTTCAATTTAAAAAAATATATTTTCGATGCTTCCAGTTTCCAATTTCTTTAATTAGTTGTGTTGTTATATGACATGCAATGAAAATTTAAAATTACTGTGACTAAGATAGTTATTTCAGGAAACTTCTTTGCGTTCATTATTGTGAAATATTTGAATAATCTTTCACAACCATAAAAATAAAAGAATCATAAAAATAAAATAAAATCTTACAGTAGCCGGAGGTCCATATTCATAACCTGTATGGTCATCGTGTCCTTTCGAAGATCCCGAAAGCAGAAATGATGACGCTGCAGCGGAAGCCTGCCCCAGAAGACCGACCTTCCCTGATACTCCAGATTTTATTTTCTTCGTCAGTGCTCCCAGAATGTCTCCTGATCCAGACCGCTTTGTCCTGTTGGAAAAATCATATTTACAAAAGATTCTTTGCACATAAGTAAATGGTGGTATGATTTTAGAAGGTGAAGACTGCAATGTTATTTAAACCATGAAAATATACACAATTGATATATTATCTATTCATATACGAGTATTTGGAATTATTTATTTTAATACTAATCAATAGTACTTAAACTAGAAATATTCTCCTGTAAGTGTCGTCTGTCATACAATGCATACAATAAAATGACACACAATAAATGTCATACAATACATACAATAAAATGACATGTCATACATTGAGAAGTATGGGGGAGGCCTATGTACAGCAGTGGACGACAACAGCTGTTAAAGAAGATGAAGAATAAGTGTCATCTTCTCTGTGAAGGTTGGCGATCATCACGGCTATTCCCAATTCATTAGCTGCGGCCCCTAACAGCGGTGTGGTGCTACTTCTAAACCTTTAAACCTTGTCTAAAATTGTTTAGCCTAAATATTCTTCTCCGACCTGCTCTTCTTCTTCCTGGTAGTTTACCCTGAATTGTCAGTTGTGGGAGTTGGTATTTATAATAGCCGTTAAAATGTATTTATCACCTGAGGCAATAATGTGTATTGGTTAATAACGTATGTGGTATAAGTGTTACAAAATGAATTCCCTTAAGAATGTTATTGAACTCTTTGTTATTTCGCAACGTCAATTAATTATCTAATACTATCCATAATTATTTTTATCCGAAGACAATAAAGCAGTTCTTATTTTGCAATATCAATCTGCATTTATATTCGTTAGAAAATATATGAATGATATACTATATAATACGTAGGTATTTTTCGTACATTATACTACTATGAACATTTTTTATGTAAAATATTTTGGTATATTTTGTTTAAGGCGTTAACACCGTGGAAGTCCATAATAATGATTTTTTTTTATAAATGAAAACACTGTTTTCTCTACTTATGAGTTTATTTTTCTCCGAGGAACTCATCTCCTCGGAGTTATCATTAAGAACTGTATTAAGAAATCCGTGACTTATTTTAAGTCAAATATTTTGATATGTAAAGAAGTTTGTACACCAACATTTAAGATTTAAAAAACGTGTAACTAACATGTAAACAAAGCGAATATTGAAAATTGAGTAAAAAAAAAACATATTTATTGAACTCTAAGGAATTAAAACTGTGGAATTCCGTAGTAATATACTTAGGAAATAGAAAATAACTTTGTATAATCCATTAATTATTTAAAATATATTAAAAAACACGACATTTTTCGGAGGATAAATCCATCTTCAGCTGTAAAAATATAATAAAAACTAAACGAAGAAAGACTAATATAAAAACGCATTTAAAATTCGATACAATAATTCCAATTAAAAAATTAACATGTCATGTTTTTTTAAAATAATTAGTGGATCAAACAAAGTTATATTCAATTTACTAAGTATACTTAATAATATTTAGTTATTTTTATTTAATTCTACTTGATTTTTAGCTCCGACCGGTTTCGGCAGCTCGCTGCCATCTTCTGGTATTGTCATTTTATTTAGACCTCTAAATATTTTAGTCTATTTTAATTTTAATTATCTATCTTGTGTTTCTACCAAGAAATTCAAGCTCACAACATTAATATAATAAAGTTAAAGGTGTAAAAAACAGTATTTAAATTCAATTTAAAAAGTTCTGGTATTCGTTTAATGGATGATATAATAACATATTGGTTGTAAACCTATTGTTAAATAAAGTAGCCAGCAATCATTAAAAAAGTTGTGTTCAATGTATTGTTTAAAAATGAATTTATTTTACAAGAGTTAATCAAACTTTTTAAAGTAAGTGTATCCATGAATCATATATACCTGATGATTTCTTCAGCAGCTAATCCACCGGCTAATTCATCAAGTTCCACCGGAGTCATCCGAGATATCCTCTCAAGATCCAGAACAGGATTGCTGTAAATGTACTGTGTGCTGCATGACACCGCTGCTATCGTCAGTAGTGAGACTAGTAAAAACTGTGAACAAAAATAAAATAAACTCAGTTAATTAATTGTTTCAATCAAGATTTTATAAAAGTAACTTTAAATAATTGATTAAAAAGCAAAACCTTACTAGGAAACAGACTAACTTACAAAATGGATCATATTCATAAAATAAAATAAAAAATTACGAATACCTGCATACGTAACTATTGATATTTACAATGATGTAGTGCTTCTGTTTTCCGAAACATGTTTTTTTTTCACTTTTTCTTTTTTATATACTTGGTATATACGAGTACTCGTGCAACACTTACATTTAAAAAATTTAAAATTACATAGACATGTTTCGGACAACCAGTCTTTCTTCAGTGATACATATTTAAAATATTATTAAATTGTTTACATGATCTGACAGATGTAACATTTGTCAGATCATGTAAACAATTTTAAAATATTTTAAATATGGTTCTTTATAATATGCATCACTGAAGAAGGACTGGTTGTCCGAAACATGTCTATGAATTTTTTTTAAATGTAAGTGTTGTATATACAAAGTATATAAAAAAGAAAAAGAGAAATAAAGCATCTACAACACAAAGTATGGCTAATATAGAAGAAATGTTTATTTTTTGTTTTAAATTTTAATAAAACGTTGTATTACAAAGTTTAAAACATCATTTAATTATGAATCCACAACACAAAGTGATGGTGAATATAACATAAATAAAGTATGTTACATTAAATTAATGAAAACACAAAACTATGGGTTTGTATCGTTGTCAGATGGTCGTCGAGATATGCGCGAATAAAGGGAATAAACATAATTTTGTTTCACTAACTAAAAAAAACTAACTATCCATTACGCCGTCTCCCCGAAAGGGTAAGCAGAAAGAATGGACTGTCACACATTTACTGATGCGGCACTCCATTCTTCTCTTTTCACCCCGCGGAAAACGCGGTGTGATGGGTTGCGAACCTCATTGCCACAATTTTTTTTCACAAAAATGGAATTCATTGTGCAATGTTTGTAAATATATGCGAACATTCATTTTAACCATTTCTAATACACATTTAATAATAAAATGATAATAATTGTTGTTTGAATATGTAGTATCGATTTAAAAAATTAATTAGTATCGATTAGTATCGATTTATTAACATCTACCGAGAATTTATATGAATATACTAAAATAAGTATAAACATAACAAAATTCGTTTAACATTCTTACAGAGGGCTTAATAATCTAGGCCAAAGTCATTTGAACTAGCGTTTAACAAAAACATTTAGGAATCAAGTTCATTAAAATAAAAATAATTACATATAATTCAAGCATCGGTTGGTGTTGAATGTTATAAACTGACATAGATATGAGGCAATATATATAACTGGGAATAAAATTAGAGCAAGAATGAGGTAACGTCAGTTCATAGTAGGCTTTTGATAAAGTCTTTATGGGTGCAGCATTTCGAAATAATTTTAAATATTATAGATCTTACATCACGCACTGACCGGTCTTCGGTGTTCAATTAATTTTGAGAAATTTTCCACAAGCCATTTTTCATTGGTCTTACATAACAATATACTCGTATTTATCCAGAGCAAGGACACTTCTGGTATCGAACAAGTATTTAGTGTACAAATATGTACAATATATTATATATAGAGGGGATCAAGAAAATCGAAAAAAAAAACGTTTAAAAAATAAAATAAATTAGTGGTAAAGAGAATAAGATATAAACGATTTTACTAAAATATCTTGATGGAAGTTCATTTCAAATAATAGTTAAATAAAACGATGTTTTTTTAACTACTTCCACTTTTGTCTTTATTTCGACAGCGACTGGTTTCGGCAGGCTCGCTGGCATCAACCAGTCTCTCGATATTTTTTACATATTTAACCCCATTATGCGGCTGTCTTCATATGAAGTAAAATTAAAAAAATATTTGTTGCGACTGGCTACATTTGCAGTAAAAAATGTCTCGAGCTGCGGCTTACGACATTTGCAGCTCGACAGATAAAACCAGTTCATCATAATTTTACATATAATTTCGGAGTATGGAACTAATTTAGAACAACAATAATAATAATAATTACGCTAATTTGTATAGCGCCGTTTTCGCGAATAGCTCACAAAGGTTTACACATCCAAATATGAGAGACAAATATAGTCTGCCACAGTTTTAAAGCATATTTTTTTTGGACTGCAAATGTAGCCAGGCGCACTATATAGGTTAACATTGATGGGAAAGTAAATTATATAAATGTTTTATTTTAATGTACAGAAGTGACGTGGTTCTTCTTATTGAGACTTTACCAAATGACAATTGTAACAATTGATAAGTATAAAATTTTCAAATAGTGGTTTAATATCAGTATCCAATATGTTATTTTGATAATTTTTTTATAAATTCTAACACAGTTATCCCACATTTGTGTTTATTATTCTTGATGTGTATCGAAGATCATATACCATCATCATCAGTAATACGGTGAAGGTATAATATCTTCGAAACATGTCTATTATAATAAACCGAAAAGTGAAAAAAATAAAGTTTCATTTCATAAGAAGAACACCATTATCGAATTGAAAGTGTAAACTTATTATGGAATACTATTGTGATAAACTAGAAGATTCTTACAATTATAATATATAGTAATAAGAAGCCATTGGATGCATTATCTTAAAATAAACAAATTAAATTTTTTTCGTTTTCTTATTAGAATAAGATGCAAATTTATCTTTAATTTATATTTATGTATTTATTGAGTTTGAAAAAACACACTTCTCTTGTTATTAGATTAATAAATAAGTTTAATAACGAGTAATATATTAATGACCCCTAGTAACCTCTTTCAAATTGTATGAGACGATTATATTGATCAATGCAAGATGTTTTTCTATTATTATACAATCTTAAAAAAAAGTTTGCATAGATGCATCTTAAAAAGAAAGTTTGCAAAGAACGCCGTAGAAATAAGATCACTAAGAAGACTGTGCGGGAAAACGTTGTATGATAGAATATCGAACGATGAAATCATAAATAAATGTAAGGCAGATGACTGCATCATGGATAAAATTAAAAAAAGGATCCCTGAGATGGTTTGAACATATGGAACGAATGGATGAGAGTAGAATGGTTAAAAAGTTGTACACAAGCAGCGTGAGTGGAAAAAGAAGCCGAGAACGACCGAGGAAAACATGGCATGACAAAATCAATCAGTTACTAAAAAGCGGTCACATTCGAAGTCGGAATAATCGACGTGCGTGCATGATACGATGTATGAATGTGGAGGAAGCCCGAGAGGTATGCCAGGACAGAGCATTGTGGCGATCCATCCTCTCTGCCTACCTCTCCCGGGAAATGGCGTGATGGTTAGTTAGTTTAAAAAAAAGTTATTCATTAGGTGTACTGGCAACATTTGGTTTATTATGGTAATAAGGGGATATGCAGATTTTGCAAAACTTTTAAATGATGCAATAGATATTCTCGTTTAGTAAAAATACATTTAAAGGAGTATTTTGTGCCAATTGTGACATTTGTGTATGTCACACTTTCTTAGATAAATTCGTATGCAAATCAGTAGGTCCGTCTTTTGACTTGCAAGAAAATTCATAGCTACAGCCGTGTTAGAAAATTGTTTGTAATTAACTGCTTGAACCTGTTTCAGTTAGGAATTTGTCGCAGGGAAAACTCGGCGCTTTCAATTAATAATTATAGCAATCATTGTGAAACTTGCATATTAGAAATATGCAAATATATCCACTTGCATTATTTGAGAATACATTTTGAATCTGTTCTAATAAAAAAGTTTAAACTTATGTTCGAGTACTGCTATTTGGCAATAGAAAATTTACCATTTGAATAGCATTCCACACAACTTGTTATATCGGGGTTTTGATGTTTGGGTGTTGAATTCTTCGACGGGTAATAAATAATTAACGTCTGAATAATTGTGTTAAATATAAGAAGTAAATTTATTATTCAACAATATATTTCTTATAACTAAGTAACACAAAAAATATTAAAATTAAAAATAGAAATAATATGAAAAAACAAAAACAAACATGTTTCTAGACACAAGATCCCTTCATCAGTGTAGTTACATATACCATGTACAAAATAAATATTTTAACAGGTAATATTCATTTGAATATCTAACAAAACAGGCTACTTCAATGATTATTTTTTTTTAAATATTAATGTTTGTTATTGTTAAAGATGTTAAATAAATAAAAAGTTAAATCCATTTTTAATTTTACAAAAGCGTTTTGTGTAACAAAGTTAAACAAATGTTTTTCTATATAATTCATACAAATATTATTTATTCCACTTATGAGTTTAATTTTTTCGACGTACCTTCATCATTGGGAGAACGATTTTTTTAAACAATGACGTGAAACTCAACAAGAAATTTTGAACACATCTGTTTTTTAGAAGTCGTATTATATTTTTATGCAAGTGACATATTTCACCTTCAGGTTATTATTTTTATCATTGGATAATGATTATATTTGATTCGATAATATCATTTAATAATACAATTTGATATTTGAGACATAATATATATCATGGAATTCGATTATTATGATTTTGTATTATTTTTAATTTGAGTTTCTATTGAAATATTTGGAAGTTAGAATACTTTCATATTCGTTTATATCATAATACGAGTAATAATAAAGTTTTATTATTTTCAATACAAAAAAAATGTTTCCATCTTGATATTTATAAATAAATAAAATCTTAATATGAATAAACTAAAAACCTTGTTTAACGTTTTGTACCTTTAACAAAAAAAAAACACGTGCATATCTGACCAGAAAAAAATATACAATATAAATAAATAGTTTTTTGCTGTAAATTAACAACGGATGTGTATATTTTGGGACTTGTAACAGATTGAATTTTATTAAGGTAATTCCTACAGGGAAACTTTGTTTCATATTCTTCCTTGGTAGTTATATTCTCCTCTTGGCAATATATTAATGGCGAATATCGGATATCCATTATACCTTGTTCTTGGAGTTTTAAATGACGTTGTTTTTTCCCCAAACGTCTGCCACAATTTTTAGCTGTAATCGAGTTTTCATAGATTTCGCAACAACATAGTAAAAGTTGTATTCATAAACTACTTTTCAGGTTACCAAAACGTTGATATTTGCAATTCCAAAGATTTCACTATATTTGAGATGAAAATTAAAGAAGTTATTTATAAATAAATTAAAATAAAGTCATATTATTTTGTGTTTATTTTAAAATACCAATCTGTTGGAACACTCCAGTTTTGCCAGGGAAACAAAACAAAAAATTTTTACTCTGCAAAAGATCTGGTGTAAAATGGTATAAAATCAAATAAATAAATGATTGAAGAAGGAAGGAAACAGTAGCAAGAAAAACATATTTGTATTATTTTATATTATTATCTTTGGGTGATAACATCATTGTTTGTCTTTCCATGGAAAGACAAACGTTAGGCGTATGTCTAAAAGACAAAATAAGAAATGAAGAAATTAGACGCCGAACAAAAGTCATAGACGTAATGAACCTCGTCGCTAAGCAGAAATGGCAGTGGGCAGGTCATGTCGCCAGACAGGGAACAGAGCGATAGGCACCGAGAGTCCTCAAATGGAGACCATGAGATAGAAAAGAGGAGTGAGCCGATCCCAAAAAAGATGGGCCGACGACATTATCCCTGTCGCGGGTAGAATGTGACAAAGAAAAGCCCAAGATAGAGTGGAGTGGAAGAAAATGGAGGAGGCCTATATCCAGTAGTGGAGAGATGGCTGAGAAAGAAGAAGAAGAACATCGTTGTATTTATTTTAAAAAGAAGACAGATATTTGTTTCATGAAAACTGCCCATAAGTAAAAATAGTGTTTTACTTTCACTTGAAAAATAAATGAAAAGAAAACGCCGAGATCCACTTTTACCAACTTCATCCACTGATTACAATAGTAATTCTGAGTACGTTAGTTCTAAAGCGCCGATCTCATTGTTGGCATCTCAAAATCTCAATTTATAGCTGTGACTAAAGTAAGGCTGATTAAGTTAACCTTTACATAATGGAAAACCTTTATTTGAAACGGTCGTTGAGTTCAATGTTAGACCTTCCAGTAATAGATAATCTGTGGCCCGCGATTAAAAAAAATATTTATATATTTACGCGCTTGTTGTTAATATAAATATTTTCATACTGAATAGATTTACTTTTATAATATGATGTATCTTTAATGTGTATATTTTAAAAATTTGAAACACTTTAATAATTTTTTTGTTAATAATTATTTTTTCAAATAGTTTTTTTTTTATTGTCGACCGATTTTGATACTATTTGTCAACATATTTAAAAATGAAGAAGGGCGAATAAAGTTTGTATTTTTAATACATAATCTTGGGACTCTGGGCACATTGGGATCTCTGAATACTCTTCCGGTCCAGACGATGAAGACCAACATCTTGGTGCAGTGTCACATATCCTGTCGATATGTGAACGAAATGTCAATCTACTCACATATTTGATCCCGAGATCTCTCATCGTAGATACACGCGCCAGTTAAGGAGTTGCAATAATAACTTGATGATTTGAAAATTAGTTACATAAAAAATATCACCAAGTACTCAGAATTATTCTTAATAGAAAGCAAACAATTTTTATTATTATTATTTATTGTAGCATAATATGACCATTAATTTTGACTGTATTGTGCCATTAAAATAATAAAAATGTTTTAAATCAAAATAAATAATGCAATTAATATGTTGTCCATATCTAATGTGTAAAGGCAACAAGCCGTAACTTAAGTTGCGGCTGTTTGGCGTAACACGGCTCAAAGCATTCTTATAACTGGCCTCTATCATATACAATCACAGATTTTTCTCTATCTCTTTCCTTTACTGAGATATTCACTATCCCAATAGCCGCAAAATTGTATTAATTTAATGCATGTTTTGGCAAAAAGCACCATTTTAAGTTGCTGCTTTTTACCACGGCACAGCCAAAACTTGCGGCCTTTTGCTGCGACACAATATGTATCCTGGCAAATGACAGCAACTTAAATTGTGGCCCATTACCAAATTATGTGTGCGACGTCCTAGCTAATATGTGGCGGCAAAACACATTTTCTTTAATAATATGAAGCTTACTATACTTTTATGGCAAAAACACGTCTTAATCATTTCTTAGAACTGTATTCTTACTTTTAAAACTTAGTTTGCATAAGAAAACTTATTTTAAATGATAAAATATAGCAAAAAAACAAAATAAAACTATAAACCCGTTTATCTCAAAACTACTATTTTTAACTTGCGGCTATTTGCCTTTGCACATTAGATATACTGGCTAAACTCCTACTTCATATTAATTAGCTATTTTCTGCTTGTATTAGAGATTGTGAGAAATAATTTCTATTTCCATTGATTTAAAACTTTGCGTTAGTCTTTAAAAAAACTTAAGGGCAAATCGTTGTGGGAAAATTTCATGTCACTTATTGTATTTTTCCAGTGCAGATATAAGCCGAATAACTTGTGAAAAGTGTTGCGACAACTGATGTTAATGAATACACACACTGAAATCAACTTAAATTGCTTTGCCAAACAAAACAGGAAAATATTTTTGTTGTATTGATATTACTTACTTGGAACAGCTTATGTTTGATTTAATATATTTTTGCTAGTATACAAATGATACAATTTTAAGTGAATATTTTTATTCCATGTAAAATATTACGTTAACAGCAGAAAAAAGGTCTACGATACCATTTCAATATTTTTATAGAGGATTTTTTTGCTCCAAGACCAAACGGAAAAAATAGTCATCATCAGTATTTGGTCATAAATTTTGTGTTGAGCATTCTGTTTTATCGAGAGGTTAGTGACAGTCCCTTTCTAAACCCAATAGTGCATAAAATGAATACTCCTCTCCACAAAGTATACACCATTTTCATATTTTATTACTTCATTCGATCAATAATGTTCACGCAGCCAGGTCATGCACTTAAATCCAATGCCTATGATACAAAATGTAATGATTATTATTGTCTCCTCATAAACATGATGTTGCATAGTTTTATGGCCTAGACAAACATTGCAAAAGCGAACCGCAACATGTAACTGAGGAAAATACGAGTTACGTAATCGATCGTGAAGGAAAAATATTTCAAATAAATCTTAAATATAATACTATCTGAAAGATGAATGCCTCAAATCGAGTTATATTTATAAATAACTAGGTTATATAAATTTCATGCGTTGTAATGCATTTTTTATTAAATAATATTGATACGGCTTTAGAGTGAAGATCCTTAAAACGAATTAAATATTGTTATAAATGGGGAAGTGCAGTAATATTTTATACATTGTACCATTCTAAAAACGATAAGAGCAACCTTTCGGCGTGGATGAGACCATAATATTACATGATATTATATAATAATATGTTACTTTTATTTTTACTTTTAATTTCGTTCTTATTTCTACGACTATTATCATTTTTAACTCTCAATCATTTTGTTTGACCATATTTTGCCTTAGCTTAAATTCAATTAACTGTTTATTGTATTTGTGGTAGCATGTAATTGGCTTTATTTATTATTTTTCTTAATTAATACATTGATATCGCTGTATGCTGCCTTTACTGAATAAATAAAAAAATAAATATTATACGTTTGAAAACATTGTATTTTCACAACACACGCCTCTTCTGGCTGTAAAAATTTTAAATGTAATAATTATTTACTTGTAAAATTTGTTTATAAACCACTTCATTCGTTATAAACACCAACCGGTTTCGCTCCCACCGGTACTTCGTCAAGGTAACAGAATATACTGTATCAGTATATTCTGTTTACAAGATGTAGGCGAGTGGAGAGGGATATTGAAAGAAGGGTTGGGGCAGACAACAAAGTGAATGATGCACTTAAAGTTGTCATCGCAAACATGCTAGAATGGCAATCGTCGGTAGAAGAACACCATTGTGCACTTATGTAAGTTCCATTGAATGTGATAGGGTTGATCAGTTGAACAGGTGATTAGGTATGCTAAGCTGCTAATCTTTGGGGAGAAGGAGGAATATCCACTGACTTATTTCAGCTGATTGGTCGCCGTATACATAACTCGGATGTCCTGAGTGATGTAGGTCTATTTGTATCTGATAATTACATTTGTCAAAGACAACACCGACTGTTTTATTTGCAACGTTGCAGAACCAACCTGCCAATGTTTATGGCAGTAGGTAGGGCAATCTCATTACTTAATCATGTCGCCTCGGAGGTCGACATATTTCGTGATAATGTGAGTTGCCTCAGGGATGCAATATCAATGTTGTGTTTGTTATCTTTGATGCGTAGTTTTTATGTCCTTTTATAATGTTATTTAAAAAAGTATATTCTTATAATGTAATTGTGAGGTTGCAGACGACTTTGATTAAAGCATCTAAAATGTTTGTGATCTTTGTGTAAATAAATGATGATAATGATGATGAGAAATGAGAAATATGTCTCATTTGTGTATAGTGAAAAAAAAACTACAAAATATGTCAATACGTATATCATAGCGGAAGATTGAATAACGCAAGCCTTGTTCATTGTTTAATTGAACAATGAGGAAAAACTCCATATTAAATATCGAATATTGATAAAAACGTCCGTTTTATGAAAGTTTAATGTAAGCTTTGTCATTTTCTAAAGATTTTTCCGGCGATAAACGAGATAAAATAAATATTTCAAAATTGACATATACTGTCATTGCACATAATTTATTCTTGATTCATTGTTTTCATACTCCTTTCTTGCGTAATATATTTGTGCATTGTCAATTTTAATTAGCTTGTATTTAAAAAAAAACCTTGCACAATGTCTTTATTTCGATACTTTTAATAACTAAGCGATTTTTGATATCTGCACTTATAAATCCTCTTTTATTTGAATTTAAATTCAACAAACTGTGAAATGAATTTAACATTTCTTAAAAATGTAAAACGCCTCGATATTTGCTATGGGCACAGAATGGACGCAAATCGAAAAAATCCAGGAATTCACATACCTGGAATGCAATATTCCAATGGACTGAGTAAGTAAGAGAAGCATTGAACTGAGCCAGGCTACTTTAAGAAAAAAAATCGAAAATTACCAAACAACTTGATGAGGAAAGTATATGATGCGTGTTTTACGCTTACCTATCGCTTCGAAACTGTCAAATTATCCAAACAAAGTTCGAAGAAACTACAAGTAATCCATCTTCAAGATCCTTCAAGAATCATAGAAATGGCTATTTTGGTAATGAACCTAAGGGGCAGAGTCAGAAACGAAAGGGTAGAAATAAATAAACGTCACTGATATCATCAACCGTGTAGGTACTAAAAAAATGTAATGGGCAGGTCACGTGACCAGAGGTTCAGACGAAAAGTGGACAAGAAGACTGGCGACTTGGAGAGTATTGAGAAAGCCTTTGTCCATAAGTGGTCGGGAATAGACTGAAGATAAAGATGATTGGCATACACTAATTTGAAATAAGGAATTTTAATGCCTTTTCCGGTTTAAATGAAAGCGTTTTCCTGATTTATGTGAATCTTCTCATATCATGATACAAAGTACTCCAATGAATTACGGATTTCATAGGTAGATCGTGATTTTCACTCCACGCCTGGACTTAATTTCACGATACGCACAATAGACCAGACGTGCCGGTATTGTGTGAGACTTTTAAAGCGTACCGATATAATACATAACCTTGGCAAAGAAACTGAAAGTCGCATTAGGACAGGTACAATAACTTAATCGAATTAGCAACGGTCCAAGAAAGGAAATAAATGGCGTTGATTTGCCTTTGTTTGATTATTATTAGATTCTTTCGGTTAGAAAAAAGAAATAGAAACCTCTGGAGAACGCCGATTTGAGCCATTACGCTTGCGAATTATACGTTGTGCGATCAAATTATTGAGTCGCGAATTGGAAAAGCTTCTTTAAAAAGTTTGAATGGATTTTTTTAAACAAATTATTACAGTTGAATTGAATAATTGTGCATTATATATAATGATTGTATTCGATGGTGAGTAAACGATTTAGTTAAAGAGAAAATATATATTACATCAAGCAATAATATATTTATTTATTTAGATATAGGTACTATAGTAAACTGTATTCCCATGAGTATAATACTCATTATGGGACAAAACGACAATTAACATATTTAATAATTACAAACAGATACACAACAATTCTAATACATTCAGGAAATATTGAAACCCAGACGTAGAGATTAAGACATCTTAGAAAATTTACTGAAATACAGAAACATTTAGGAAATATCAGACACATACATAGAAACATAAATATCTTACACATTTTATGGAATTACAAAAACATTCAGGAATTCAAATTAAAATTTTGGTTATTTCTATATCAGATGTTGGGTATAGACAAAGGTATAAATTTAAAAAGTTATTATTTATTCTTTGGCACAATAGTACCACGAATTTAAACGAACTCAGCGAGATGCAATAACTTACCTACCTACTCCAAAACCATAGAAATATAATATTATTCTTTAATTCTAACTTTTTATTTCGTGTGTAACGTGAGAGAGGTTAAATATGAATTACAATGTTCTCTTTTATTTATTTCTTCTATTCAGTAAGATATTCGTCATCACTTTGTTTTGTGGATGCAGATTGATAATTTTTTTTAAATCATTGATTTTCATAACATATGTACGTGAGTAGGACGTATATTGTGAAGATAATAATATTCTGTATTAATATCATTATCGGTCACGTACAGAGAATGCTGTCATCGGGAATCCAAAAAAAATGGAAGCTGAAGGGTACCCAGGTAGCAGAATTTCGACTGGACGACTAAGGCTAGCGACGCTTTTTCCAAGCTGATTCAGGGCTCTATTGAGAACTTCTATGTTCTGGAACAAATGGGTATTTTTTCCTGATGATTACCTGCTATAGCGCCGACATCAATTGTTATTTGCTCCGTCACGCAGAAGCAATCTGCTTTTGGTGATGCCAGTAGGAAGATTAATTCAGACTTTGAATTTAAACGTCTCGGATTTGGACATTTTTAGTGTCAGTGAGCCAGTGTTGTATTTGAGATTCTTCTGAGATACTCTTATGTTATATCTTAGTTTTATATCGATATTGTGTTTTTGTTTACCGTTTTGTGTCCAAATGTTTTTCGTTTGTAATATCTCATTTGTGTTTAAGAGATATGCATAAATTAAACAGGTAACAACATAAGGAAAACGTTGGGAGAGACGCCACAAAATTGCTGCGAGTATCAAGCTGGAGGGTCGCAGCAGAGGACAGGATGAGAGTAGGCGAGAATTAACGGTAACCATTGCTCGATATGAGCTTCAGGGATATCAAAGTAGAAGATTAATCCTATTTTGTATTTTAGTATGAAAAAAATGCATTTTTAAACGCAAGATCAAATTATCTGATATAAAATGGAATTTCATCAAATGCCTTACTGAACTTTACTTACTGAAAACATTTCCACTATTACTAATAAAAAAGATTGAATGAGTGTAATTTTATACAAATCTGTGTCAAATGTGCTATTAATATGAAAAATTCTAGAACAAAGTTTACTTTCGTTTTCAGTAGTGTGGTTAAAATTTCTAGTAACACTCAAATTAGAAACATCTGTACCTACAAAAAACTAATGACATTTTGTATATTATATCTGGGATTAACCCTTCACATCATATTCCAAAATAGAATATTGGAAAACAATTTATTTTTATTTTTAATTGTTTATAAACATTTATATCTATAAAAATATAGATAATTTATTTTGTAGCGAATTTTATAAAAAAAACATTTTATTTGCATATAGCACGATATAAAGACATTGAAGACGATAGCAGGCAAGACACTGAGAGATCGCGTGAGGAAAAATATAATAAGAGTTGAGGATATTGTAAGATGGAGCAGACAGCGAAAAAGGGACTGGTACGGTCATGTTCAAAGAATGGACACCACCAGACTCCCCTATATTGCATTGCATAATCAGCCTGATGGGACTCGTCCTCGTGGAGAGAACGAATAGGAGAAGCAACACTCTGAAGAATTGAAATATCTAATAGGCTGGCAGTAAAAGAAACAGGTCAACCGTCAATCAAATAACAAAGTAAAAATGATTTATTTGTAAACTAACGCCACTATCGATGGTTTGTGTACTGTAATAGGTAGATGAGAATGTGTAGGTAGGGTATAATAAGGATATGTATGAAATAAAAATTTTCTATTCAAATATTAGTAGATTCTTCGATTTGTAGCCAATTTGATACACAATGCAATGAAGGGTTAAAATTTGTGCGTTTAAGAAAAAAAACATTTAACAGCGATTCGCACTTTCACGCACTGTTTTCGGCAGGTACTTGATTGGAAGTAAAATATCTATACTTAGACATCGTAGTCTAGCCCGTCAAATTATAAAAAAATAGACCACAATTGAAGCATTGTTTGATATTTTAATGAATCTTAAGTATTATTGAGAATTCGAACGGGTTTTTCCTTTACTTTCTAAGAATACTCGTTAGCGTTTGTTTATGTGGTTTTATTGACATAAGTTTTTAATATCCCATTGATTTTAGTTTGAAGTATCTTTGAGATTTTTTTCTATTAAGAACAATCGTTATTTATTTGACTGATATCACATTACGAGTGGGAATGTAATATTGTAAACAAAATAAACATTTTCAAATATCAATGATTTTTTTATAAGTCTAATATTTTATCTTTTTTTATTTATTTATGTTAGTTTATTCTCCAAATGCTTAGATACAAAAGCCAGAAAAAGTTTTCTTGAGACACGCAACAAAATTTAAAAAATATGTTATTTTTCCCAAGTTTGCATCGCTAGGGATTGCTAGGGATTGGTTTACAACAAGTCTAACATCTTTGCTGGTTCTTTCGATGCCACTTGGGCCTTTGAATACGGTAGTTTCTAGTTGCTTTTCACGGTTATTAAAACTCAATTGAATATGGTTTTTGTGGCAAGTGGCAATAGCTACGACTGCCAGTCCGAAGGTTCCGGATTCGATTCCCAGCGATAAAAGTTTGAAAAATAAAAAAAATTCAAGTTGTCTTTGGTTAAATTCACGTGACAATAAAAATGGCGATAGACTAGCTACCTTTGACATGTTGTAAGAATCAAAAGCTTAAAAAAATGTGTACATTAATTGGGTTCAATTAACCTGTTGTATACAAACATGTGGAAAGCACGGGAAACTACCACTCAAAAAAGGCACAAGTGGCATTCCAAGAAATAGCAAAGATGTTAAAAGACTTTGCTGCAAACTTAAAAAAACAAAGCGGATGTCATGTGTTTTTTCGTTACTTAAAAAGTTCAATATTAAAGGTATACAATACTTTAGAGTAGAGTGTATATTCAAGTGATATATGGTACACAATGCGTGTAAAATGAAGAAAGGAAACGAAAGTAGAGTTTTGACCTTAAGACAAATGTCTAGGTACATCTCCCAAAGTGTGAATATTTCATTCGCTGGTTTAAGTGAATTGTTACACGTGAAAACATATGCAAAGAAAAAAAAATGACCCGTGATACATATTGTCTGCTCATAATTAAATAATTTAGTATCGTGTAAGTTTGCTGTGAGAATGAAGAAGAATTTAAGATTAGTAATGCAAAGCGATGCTAAATATTCAAACATCGGCACAAAGCCATGCAATAGGTAGACCTATTCATATAAATTTAAATATATTCTCAATTATGGAATTCATTTGTTCAACAGATAATTAACAGTGAGCACGAAGGCATTTAAATACATTAGAGCATACATTTTTCTTATGTTAGTACTTACACGGGGAGGGAACCACATAGGAAATTGACTTCTATATGGTATTTTGCAGGATTGTAATACCACCTAAGAGTCGTTTATAGTCAAAGTAAGAATACCCAAAGTAAGACAACTAATTTCTAGAAGAAAAAACAAGTCAACAGTTGCTTACATGTTATAATTTAGCAACCAGTATCAATAGCTAGGTAGCTGAGCGGTTAGTTCACGTTGGTCGGTTAAAATTCCGTGTAATTAACTGGCCAAGAGAAGGCAAGCTAACCTCTCAGCCACCTAGCAATTGACATTAGTCGCCAAATTTTTAATATATAAATATGTATGGTCTAGAACAACAAGCACATGCGTATTGACAGTAAGATCAGAATTTATAAGACATACATGTACTCTGTATACCTATCATGACGTACTCTGTAGAGACGCGGGCCGACACTGCGCGAACCAAGGGTCTACTAAGAACATCTGAGATGAAGGTCCTAAGATAAATTACTGGAAAAACTCTCTGAGATCGTGTCCGCAACGCAGACAGAAGAAAAACTTGTGAAATAGAGTATATCGTTCAGTGGAGTAGATCCAAAGGAGATACTGGAGGGACCATGTAGCCCGAGTGACAGACTCGCTTATACAGCCGCTAATGAAATCCTCTCCTGACACCGCCCCCCTGGAAGACCGCCTAATAGATGGAAGGACAGCTGGACCTCATCATCCGACAAGACATTATTTCTGTGTCACAGATCGTCAGATCTATTAAAAGAACAATAAGAAATACGTAAACATCGGTAGTTTTTTTAATATAAATTTACTGGTTGTTGCACTTATTATATAAATTCAATGTTTACAGTTTGAATCTAATTTCTCTTGTGTACACCGAATACGATAAATAAAAGTTATTTTAACTCAGTAAGCAATAATGACAAGGAATGATTGCATAATTTTCATATATCATTTAGGGTGACATCTTATATTACAATTGGTCCGCTAATGCTTGTGATGAAATCAGTCACACAGAATAAAATAAATCGCAACATAATATGCTAAGTTTATGCCATTTTAATGTTTACTCTTATGAAATTTTATGTAATGCAAAATTACATACGAAAAAATAATGCATTTGACAAATTATGCATAAAATTTTATAATTTGTAATGGTGTTCTTACACAAAGAGTTACACAATGTTTTATTGTAATTTTATACAAACGTAACACAAATAAAGAATGATAGCATTTTTAGAGATACATTTTATTTATCATTTATATACAAGACAAGAAGTATAGTTTGGAATTTTAATGTATGGAATATCTGAAACGTGACTAATTATATTGTTTCTATTGCCGCTGCTAATGCTGTTCATAACGAATCAGATTGATTAATTGTTTATTTAAAATATATTAAAAACATTATATAAAACATTGATTGACAACCCACGTGAGAGGGTGGCAACAGCTATGAATACCACACTAATTCGATTACGGTCCCGGATTCGATTCGTGGAAAAACAGCGTGATTCTCACACTGTCTTTGGTCATGAGTAAAATTCACATGACACTTAAATGGTGATAGATTAGCTACCTATCACATGTTATGAGAATTGATATAAAAGCTATGTATTTTACACCGATTTGGTTAGCGTTGTAATGACGCTAAGAGCTATTCAACAAAAATAATAATAATAATCGTTTCGCTAGTTTCAATCCAAAGGATTATTTGCAGAAAAGCGTAACATTTTTGTTGATTTTTGGGATGCCACTTGGGCCTTTAATGTGTAGTTTCCCATTGCTTTCCGCATTTAACAGGTTATTTGAACCCAATTACTGTAAAAAAAACTTTTAAGCTATTGATTCTCACTACATGTGATTGGTAGCTAATCTATCGCCATTTTACTGTCGCGAGAATTCTACACCAGATCAAAGATAGTGTGAAAATCACACTGTCATCGC
Organism: Lepidostoma basale; assembly: GCA_022606425.2. Taxonomy (NCBI): domain Eukaryota; kingdom Metazoa; phylum Arthropoda; class Insecta; order Trichoptera; family Lepidostomatidae; genus Lepidostoma; species Lepidostoma basale. Next base: position 73,257 of record JAHDVF020001053.1, read on the forward strand.
CGGGAATCAAACCCGGGACTTTCAGTGTGGTAGTCATAGGTCTTTCAACTCTGCCACGAAGGTCGTCAAAAATTATAATAAAGACCTGGCAAACCAAAATATTTCACTCCAATTAAATGTAGTAAAATATCTAGAAAACCAACGATTTCATACGATTTATTTACAATATTTTCATTAGAAAGCTTGTAGACATATGTTTAATTACAATAATAATAATAAAATGCTTACTTTTAAAGAGCCGTTTCAGAGATGTAATCACCTCAAGAGCGCATTTAATAACAGTACATTTATATATGAAATATAAATGGAATTGAGAAATAAATTATACAATCAGAACAAGTGTGAAAAATATAAGATACGTCACACTTAAATTGATTAAATATTATAACTAATATGATTATCTTGTAAGTACACTATTGTGAAAGAAATTATGAAATAATCGATATGAAGAAATAACAGTGAAAAAAAGCATACGTGTTTGATGTAATTGGAGGTGAATTTGATAAAAGACAGGAAACAATTTGAAGCATGTGTTGAACGCGTTGTACGAATGTAGAGGATCTAGAGAAGTGTAGGTGTGAGAGTGAAATTAAGTAGATGTGAGAAATGTGAACCATCTTTATATCATATATACAGAATATACAGTAGGTACTGACAGTGTTATGAACACGGTGGGTACATCTACACTGATTTACGTTTTTGTTACTTATAACTATTGCACATTTGATGCTTTGTTTATGTACCAATAATATATATAAAAAAACGAGTCTATTCAAGGAAGTAAAGATTTTTTACCCTTTAAAAAACTTGGTTCACAGTACAATCGTAATCAGCAATATTTTTAAACTTGTAATGTTTTTTTTTCATATACGTTAATAAATCCAATTTAATAAATTCAATTAATAAAAACAATGTAGAGATGAAATGCAGAATTGAGACAGCAAGAGCTACGTTTAATAAAATGAAATCACTCTTCTGCAATGATAACGTAAAATTGAAGCTCCGCCAGATAATGATCAAATTCTATGTGTGGTCTGTTTTATTGTACGGGTGTGAAACTTGGACCCTGAAAGTTAACTCAATGAACAGACTGGAAGCATTTGAAATATGGCTCCATCGCCGGATGCTCAGAGTTCCCTGGACAGACATGGTTACCAATACCGAAGTCCTGAGGCGAGCTAGAGTTGATAGGGAGTTGTTATCAACTATCAAGGTTTGAAAGATCTCACATCTGGGTCATATACGGCGTGGAGAAAAGTACCACCTTCTCAAACTGATATTGGAGGGGAAAATTGAGGGAGGCGGAGGGCCGGAAGGAGACAAATGTCTTGGCTGCGAAACGTGAGGGAGTGGACCGGCATCCGAAGTGTGGAGGAGCTGTTTTGAGCGGCGCAGTACAAGGACAGGTTCGCCGAGGTGATCGCCAACGTTGGGGGGACCCGACAGGGCACTTGAAGAAGAAGAAGAATAAATTCACAATTACCAATAGCTAAAGTCAAATGCTCAAAAGGATTCCCCAGCAACGAACAAACTGGATTAGCCATAACATCAGGTATCTGAGTCTGCTATTGCAGAGGGAATGGTCGAGGGCAGGAATTGCAGAAGCCACCCAAGGGACGCCTATATGGACCAGGTGATCAGGGACATGCACTGTAGCAGCTACACAGAGATGAAGAGACTGGCTGGAGACAGGACTGAGTGGAGGAAACGAGTGAAGCTTGTTGTAGACCAATCCTAAAGATTATAACCACGAAGAATAACAGCTAATTGTTCTCTATTTGTTTTCTAAACTACTGTCTTCTTCTCTTCTCCGGTCTCAATCTAAATATTGGTCTGCAGCAAGGCGATGCATCTCCTCTTCTACTCCGCTCGGTCCTCGGCTACTCTCTTCAACTCCCCATAAGAGGTGCAGCCCATATCTCGGCAAATCTGGTCTAGGTACTTCTGGCGAGGTCGTCCTCTGCCAATCAATCCCTCGACCATTCCCTTCAATACATCATGCAGGAAACATTCGTGTCGCAACACATAACCAATCCATCTCGCGCGCCTCTCCGCTATGGTGTTCAACATGTGCCTATTCTCTTCAACTCTATTACTGTCACATAACAATAATAATCACAACAAAATTAAAAATAATCGTAAGTTCTCGGGCATGCGTGTCACGTGTATTTCGAATTATTTTCGGAGAGAATCGAAGTAATCCTCTCTCGCTCTCTTTTATTCAAAAGATTCTCATACTCTTTCTTGACATGTTTTTGCCTATTTATATTGGAATTATCCTATTATGTATACAGGAAAAAAGAATATTATTAAGGTCCTTAAAGTTCGGTAAAAAATGTAGAAACAACAAATATTTATGCTTCGGTATATTAATGATATTTTCTTGTTCTAACTGACCCGTACTATTTGTAAGTGGTGCTTTTGCTAAAAAACAGTCATTAGGCGTGCAACCAAGTAAAACTGTTTAACCGCCTACCGATACACAATATGTATTATGTTGAACTTTCTATTTACATACTCATCTCAGCAAGAGTACTTCCAAACAATTAACCTATGTTTTTTAAAGACTACATAGTTTTGCCTTTAAAAAGTATGTTTGACGCACTCGTTATAGAAATTACAACAAAATTAATATAATTAAGTAAATAATAATTAAGTAATAATTGGAAGCTAGGTATTTCTTTCATTGTCAAATATTCAAGTTATTTTTTTTCACTCAAAAGACATTACAAATATGTTGACAGTTTCAGGTATCTATTTAAGAACAGGTTTATCAGGAACGCATGAGAGATGGTTTGACTTCAGGAATACAATATACTATTTAAAATCGATCTCCGAAGCGATAATGTTCAGCAGCTTGATTGCTCTCCAAACTGGCATCACCATAGGCAGAGCATTGAGAGATAAAACAGTCTGAATTGGACGCTGTCAAAGATAACCATCCGGAACATTATACCCTCCAAGATGACGTAATTCTCAAATAATCCCATAATTAGTCTGTAGTTGAGAAGTGTGAACCCATTTCTCCTTATCTGTAAACTATTCATCCTAAGGATGCCTAAGAGGAATACGGTGGGATAAATACATGGATGGCTACCAAACTCTCTCATGTCTTTTCCTGAACCCTCTCTAACATGAGCGATTATTTCGCCTCGTGGGGACTCCATATCACCGTGCCACACTCAAACCGGTTTCTAGACATATATTTCTAGGCACTTCAAAATTCATAGAAAAAATTTCTTCTTCTTCTTCTTAGTGTATTAGTAGGAATTGGCCTTCTGCGAGTACGACTCCCAACTGTCGAACCATACTTTGCTGGTCTGCACTTCTCCCTTGGGGTTGGTCGTGTAACACATTGGGAGTCTGGATGGATCCATTCTCCTCACGCGTGCATACCAGTATTTTCTTCTTTGTCTACCCACCTCACGACATCTTCAATCTCGCATACTCAAATCGTCAAATTACCTTAATTAAAATCATGTTATAGACAATGGCAAATCTAGCTATCATGATCAAAAATTTTAATCAGCTGAATATCAACTGATTACAAAAAAATCTCTCTTCATATAATTTTTTTAATAATCTGTTCATATGAAAAAAAACTTTGATGTCTATTAGTAATAAGTACTTCACAAATGAAAGTACCCCACGATTATAAAAAAAGTTCTTAAAGATAAATAATTAATTTCCTAATTTCATTGAATAGCTTGCGAAGTAGTTATTATGAACAAAAAACATATATGTGAACGTCATACTTTTAGTTACGCAATAAAACATAAGTTCTTGTATGTGCCTTTAATACTATTATACAAAGTCACTTATTATTTTGAATTATATATTCGATATGTTATGATTGAAAATAATAGCTCGGTAAGCCTAATATGCAAAGAAAGTTCTTTGGTTTTAGCGGCTAACAACTTTCCACCAATGAACTTAACATATCCAGCGATGGACGTTGAACTCTCAATACGACGTACTGCTGTGGTTTGCAGAAAATATTTATTATTATTTAAATATTCGTATACGTACATTTTCACTTGTGTAACAAAAACAAAATGATGAAAAAAATAAGTTTTTTTATTGAATAATTATTTGAAAACATTGTAATTTCAGACACTCTTTTCAAATCAAATCATGTGAAATCAATTTATTTCATCAATAGACATTGCAAAATTAAGGTTAACGGCATCTGTTGAGAACAGGTAAAATATTATATTTTATATAGTATACTACCAGAGACAAGATACTCTCCAGAATTATGATTACATGCCTTCTGAACGTACTCTCACTCTTTTGTAGTTGTCGGGTCACAGATACTCAATTAGAATAAGTTTTAATTTGAAAAGTATAAAAATGTGTTGTGATTATATAAAGTTTTCAAACCACAATATAAATGTAAAGCTGCAGTTATCTCCGGATGTCGTAGGGATACTGTCTGGGACAATAAGCATATGCTAGATGAAAGCAAAGTTAGAATTTATAAAACATGCATCAGGCCCATAATGACACATGGAATCGAAACAAGAGTCTACTGTCAGAACCAAACATCTCTTAAGAGTAGCAGAAATGAAAACATTGCGAACTATTGTGGGGAGAACCCTTAAAGATAGGATACCCAATGAAGAAATTCGCAAATCCTGCAAAATTTAAGACATAGTGAGATGGAGTAGACGATTCTGGAGGGACCACATCGAGAGAATGGATCCAGAAAGAATTCCTAATATCGTGATGCACGAGACTCCAGAGGGCCGTCGACTACCAGGACGACCACCAAAGAGATGGAGAGAAGGCTGGTCGTGTTCATCACAGGAAGAAAGTTGATATCCTGCATAAACAGATCGCAAGATCTACACTCAGAAGAAGAAGAAGAAGAAGAAGGAGAATTTAAATGTGAATCCACAGCACAAAGTGATGGTGAATATATAGAAGAAGGAATTCTATATGCGAGTCCTAAACCTTAAACCTCAAGTGTTCAAACCCCAAAATATATAAACAACTGAAATATTATATTATCAACAGTAGTTTTTTTTAATATTCGAATGGAATCCAATAGGTTTTTATTGTGACTAGAATATTGTAGTATTCTACTTAAGCCGGTCGATAAAAATAATATTTTACTGTAATTATCTACCTTACAATCTTTTTTTATTTGTTCATAACACTTTTATACGTATTTATAATGAAAGGTGTAGAGATCTTATATTTTAAAGTAAATTAACTTATTAACTAATTACAAAATTAGCACGATGATGGTATGGAGATATGGATAGAATGAATGAAGAAATGCCAGTAAAGAAAGTATACATTAACGATATAACGGAATGTTTATTAGAACAAGACCGAGATAAAAAAGAATGATTTAATCAATCAAATGATAAGTATCGGCCACGTGAAGAATTTGAGAAATCGACGTATGCGTATAAGACGATGAATGAATGTCGAGAATTAGTCAGGAAAGAAAGATGTGGTGGTTTATTCTATCTTATCTGCCTACACCTTATGTGAAACGTCATGATTGTTATATAGTTAATTAAATTATAATTCTTAGAGTCGAATGAAAATATAAGAAGTGAATGCGGTGCGAATGATGGTGTCATGAACAAAATAATGAAAGGATCATTAAGATGGTTTGGACATATGGAAATAATGAATGAAGAAAGAGTAGTAAAAAAATTATATGTTAATGATGTGAATGGAACTAGAAATAGAGGAAGACCGAGGAAAACGTGGCACGATTAAATAAATCAAATATTGAATGTCGGCCATGTGAGGAGTCAGAGAAATCGACGCGCGTGCATGACACGATGTATGAATGTTGAGGAAGCGAGAGAAATATATGTCAGGAAAGAAAAGTGTGGTAGTCGATTCTTTCAGCCTACCCCTTCGGGGAGACGGCGTGATGGTTAGTTAGTTAGTTTTTAATTATAATTATCCACTACAAAAAAATAAGAAGAAAATATCAGTGGTTAAAGAACTTACCTAATTTGTATACGAAATACTCGTATATTATTAAAAAGATTTCAGAAAAAATAAAGGTCTTTTATTCCAAGTTTTCATTTTGCTTATTGCTTTCGCGTTTTACAACGCAATACGCTTCTATTATTTCGAAATACGGTTTTTAGTTTGAAGTTAAAATGTTAGTTCATTGAAAGTTATAAACATGGTTGTTGAAAATGATTTATTATTGTTAAAACGAATTGGGCAAAATGACGTACTCATATAATATGTCGAGTGCAAGCAAACAAAGGGGACTTTTGACTTGCGTAATAATTTAAATTGCATAAACTCTCTTTGAAAAAAAGTTTTGTTGATTTGACTTGACATGAGACAAAAAAATATGCATAACCTGTAAATAATTGTTTTGTGACCTGTCGAAATAAGAATATATCTTTTAGCAGTTAATTTTATCTTAAGGTAGCTGATTAATTTATGGTATTCTGCTGTATTTATGCCGTTCTTGTTGCGGACAGTGCGGATGAATTAAAAGTCTTGGTGTCGATAATGTATGAAATATGCAAGTCAAGTGATTTAATGATGAATGTCGGAAAGTCAAAGGTGATGGTTTTTAAAAATGGAAGAGCAAATGACAGTTTGTATTATAAGAGTGAACGAAGAGAACTTGGAACAGGTGAGGGAATTTGTGTACGAGTATTTAGGTAGCAAGTTCACAGCAGATGGCCAAACGGATAGTGACGTCGAAAGAAGGGTTGGTGCGGGTAACAAAGTGAATGGAGCTTTAAGAATAGTTATTGGTAACAAGAATTTATCATTGAAAGCGAAAACGGTCGTTCACAATGGAGTTCTTGTACCATCCCTAATGTATAGAAGCAAAGCATGGAACTGGCAGAAGGTAGGTCCCTAAGACGTATGTGTGGTAGAACGATATACGACAGAATCTCAAATGCTGATATAAAAAAAAGGAATCAGTTTATCAGTTTATCAGTTGTAGAGCGGAAGAAGGTATTATGACCAAAATTATGAAAGGATCGCTGCGATGGTTCGGACATATGGAACGTATGGATGGAGAAAGAATGGTTAAGAAAGTATACGTTAATGATGTAAATGGAGTACAGAGTCGAGGCAGACCGAAGAAAATATGGCAAGACCGAATTAATCAAATTTTCAAATCAAATCAAATCAAATCAAATCAAATCAGTTTATTTTCTCAAAAGACATTACAAACATTTTTTATAGTTTAAGGCATCTATTGAGAACAGGTAAAACATAAAGAATATATAATACCAGGAACGCATGAGAGATGGTTCGACATTAGGAATACAAAATACTCTCTAAAGTCAAGAGTATTTGTCTTCTGAATGTACTTTCACGAATATGAAAGACATCGATCTCCGAAGCGATCATGTTCAGCAGTTTGATTGCTCTCCCCACCGGCATCACCAGAGGCAGGTTGGTTCTGCATGCTGGGAGATAAAACAGTCTGTGCTGACGCTGTCGAAGATAGCCATCCGGAACATAAAGATGGATAGCCTCCAAGATGACGGAGTTCTCAAAGAATCCCCTGATAAGTCTGAAGAAATGGGTAAGTGTGCACCCATCCCTTCTTATCTGTAAACTATTGGTCCCCAGCATGCCCAAGAGGAATGCAGTGGGATAAAGCCACGGATAGCTACCAAACTCCCTCATGTAGAGATATCTCAGAAATCTTTTCTGAACCCTCTCTAACATGAGCGAGTATCTCGCCTCGTGGGGACTCCATATCACCGAGCCACACTCGAGCCGGCTCCGGACCAATGAGTTGTACAAAATTCGCAAAACATAGGGATTCTTGAAAACTCTACCAGTTCGGAGAATAAATCCCAACATTTTCAGTGCAACTCCACATATTCTCTCGATGTGAGCATGGAAAGTCAGCCTACTTTCATAAACGATACCAAGATCCTTTATCGTTGAAACACGCTTAAGTTTTAAAGGTTGGTCATGTTAGAAGTCGGAGGAATCGACGTGCGTCTATGACTCGTTGTATGAATGTGGAGGAAGCTAGAGAGGTTTGCCAGTATCGAGTATTGTGGCGGTCCATTCTATCTGCCTACCCCTGTGGAGAAACGGCGTGTTGGTTTGTTTGTTTGTTTTGCTGTATTTATGAAGGTAGCAGTTTACGTTGTTACCTGATATTAAATTGCATAGGTTTAAATAATGAATAGTTTATTAGCATGCCAAATTAATGATTAATGATTTGAGACTTGTCTTATATCTGTATGTATCATTAAAAAAACGAAGGTAAAAATTTATTATAAATCTTCTTATTTAATTTTCTAATGAAGGATTCAATTTTTTTAAACTATATACAGATAGTTTAAGAAAAACTACACTGTGGAATGGTCATAATTTTTTGAAGCTTAGTTATGTTCTTGTACCTACCTAATCTTCACAAAGGCAACATAACTGTAAATAGCAATATAATTTATTATATTGCCCTGATGAAGTCCGAGTTAGCGAAACTAATTGGCTTAAAATTTTAGAAGTTTTAGACCAATTCTGCCTCGCTAACGATAAACGCATCAACTAAGGTTTTTGTCGAAATTGAGTTATTACACTATCTGGTATCAGGAAATCGAGATCTACAACTTTTAATTTCTTAATTTTTTCAGTTTTCATAAACGCATTAACTAAGACTTCGAGTGCAGTGTTACTTATCAAGAACGCACTAGCTGTAGTTAGTACAGACTTGTTTCTAGCATTCTATTAAATTCTCTTCTTAGTCCTAAATACACTATGTCTGGGTAATCGCACTAATTTTACAAGATTGTAAAATATTTGTATTCAAATAGCTATTTTCCTAATAATAAATGCATTATGTGATGTAGTTGCACTTATCATATGTATTTTTGAAGAATTGAGGTATAAGCTTACTATATAAAATGCATTAAATTGATTTACTAAGCATAAATGCACCAAGTTGATGTGTTTATGACTAGTAATTATGGCCTAAACGTACTTACTTTTTTAAAAATTATATGTACACTTTATTTTATTTTTGTATATGTGTGTATTTTTTTTTTTTTGTATTTATAACCCTTTTCTCTTTATTTTGGTACAACTTTCATGTTGGTAACTTATTTAGTTCCTGAGATACAAGCAAAATAAAAATAAAAAGTTTAAACGCGTTTTTCTCGAAAAGCGTCCAACCCTAGTTAATGCGTGTATCTTAAGTGCGGCAGAATATTGAAGTATAGATACTTCGAAAGCATAATTTAGTCTAGCTTGTGAAAATGTACTGACACTGTGCTTGCAATGTATTAATTAAAAACGTGATTTTAATTGAAAAAAGATTAACAAGTATCCTCCTTTTTTTCGGAAGTAACTGTGATTAATTACTTTCTGCTTTATTTTCGATATCACGCAGTTGTTTTAAAAATTAATACAGGAATTTCGTGTACACGGTGTTTTCTTATTTCTACGGAAGTATAGCATTCCATATCGCACGTACACTGAAAGTAAATAGTGTATTTGTAGTTCAGTAGGCATTTCTGTATACTGCGTGCGCTTGCATTGCAGGTTATCGTTACTGGTAAAAACTGTGCTTCCTGTGGTAAATTTCATGATGATAAGCAACACTTGTTGCATACAAGCATTGAATGGTCACGGCCAACTGCTTCACTGGTAAAAATAGAATTCTCGTATGTTCAATCGCAAACTTTTCTGTGCGTTTGTCGACTTACAAAAAGCATATGATTACGTTAATAGAGAAAAGTTGTGGAAAATATTGTCTAAATATGGAATAAGTACACGATCCCAAATATGGAATAAGTATATGATCACGGCAATTAAGTCGCTATACACTGAAAGCACTGCTAGTGTCAGAGTAAATGGAGATCTTACAGCCTGGTTTGATATCAATAAAGGTGTCAAACAAGGTTGCGTAATGTTCCCGTGGTTATTTAATCTGTATATGGACAATTGTATGAAAGAGCTGAAAGGGTTGGATGTAGGTGCCAAAATGAGCGGAGTGTCAGTAAGCTGTCTCTTGTATGCGGATGACGTTGTCCTACTTGCTGACAACGAGCATGAACTACAAATCCTGGTGAATTGTATGTATGAGGTATGCATGCGAAATGATCTGATGATGAATGTTAATAAGTCCAAGGTAATGATTTTTGAAAAGGAAGAAACCATGACAGTCTGCAACATTTGCGTGAATGGTGAAAATTTGGAGCAAGTAGTTGAGTTTGTGTATTTAGGTAGTATGTTTACAAGAGATGGGAGAGTGGAGAGGGATATTGAAAGAAGGGTTGGGGCAGGCAACAAAGTGAATGGTGCACTTAAAGTTGTCATCGCAAACAAAAACCTATCCAAAAAAGCTAGAATGGCAGTGCACAATGGTGTTCTTCTACCGACCCTTATGTATGGAAGCGAAGCATGGAACTGGCAAAGAAAGGATGAAAGTAGAATAAATGCAGTAGAAATGAGATCTCTTAGACGAATGTGTGGATACTCTGTGTATGATAGAGTGTCGAATGAAAATATAAGAAGTGAATGCGGTGCGAATGATGGTGTCATGAACAAAATAATGAAAGGATCATTAAGATGGTTTGGACATATGGAAAGAATGAATGAAGAAAGAATGGTAAAAAAAATTATATGTTAATGATGTAAATGGAACCAGAAATAGAGGAAGACCGAGGAAAACGTTGCACGATCAAATAAATCAAATATTGAATGTCGGCCATGTGAGGAGTCAGAGAAATCGACGCGCGTGCATGACACGATGTATGAATGTTGAGGAAGCGAGAGAAATATGTCAGGAAAGAAAGGTGTGGCAGTCCATTCTTTCTGCCTACCCCTTCGGAGAGACGGCGTGATGGTTGGTTAGTTAGTCAACGTTCTTCCTGCCAGTTTTGGGACTATATGAAGACAACTGTAAATGTGAAGATGACTTGCAAATAATGTTGTACAAATTCCACATAGTATCACAAAGGCATGGCTGTATCAGTCAGCAAAACAATTAGTCTCACACAAGACATAAGCCGAATGTTGATCATATGCCTGTGGAGCAAGTAATGAGCTTCAGATATTTGGGAGTAGAGATCTGCAGCCATAAGGCAATAAAGCCTCTGCTATGTCTGAAGAATCTGGTCTGGAAAAACAAGCACATGTGTATTGACAGCAAGGTCAAAATTTATAATAAATGGGTGCAACATACATATCTTGATGTTTGGTGTAGAGGCGCGGGCCGACACTGTGCGATCTAAGGGTTTGCTAAGAACATCTGAGATGAAGGTCCTAAGCTACATTGCTGGAAAAACTTTCGGAGATCGTAACGCAGACACAAGAAAAACTTGCGAAATAAAGGATATCATTCGGTGGAGTAGATCCCAAAAAAAAATACTGGAGGACCATGTTGCCAAAATGGATAGTGAGAGACTCGTATATACAGTCGCTTATGAAATCCTCTCCGGACGCTGTCCACCTGGAATACCCCTAAGAGATGGACCTCATCATTCCAAGAGACATGTTTTCTGTGCCACAGATCGTCAGATCTATGAAAAGAAGAATAAGTGTTTTTATTTGAAACGAACTAACTTACCTGACATGTTGCTAGAATAGTATTCCAAAAATGGACCAGAAGGGTGGTGTAACGGAGACCTCACAAGGATAAAAGAAGTAGAGGAAGACCCCTCAAACGATAGTCTGATGGCACAAAATAGGAATATGTGGTGAAGTATAGAAGGGGAGGAAGGGGGGGGAGGGCTTATGTCAAGCATTGGACGACATCGGCTCTATAAGTAAGTAACTGGACCAGTCTGCCGACGCATGCAAAATTTTAATAGAAAAAAAATGAAGATTACACGTTACAATGTTTTGGATGTGCAAGGAACCAATGTATGAATCAAACTTTTGCACTTTATACGTAGACATCGAAGTTTCTGCGTTAAAACTGCAAACTTTTTCATGCGTTTGTCGATTTGCAAAAAAAAACCATAAAATTACATAGATCAGGAAAAGTAAAGTCAGGAGTCCGAGATATCGACGTGCGTGTACGACACGATGTATTAATGTTAAGAAGGAATCGGGAGAAGTATATTAGGATAAAACAATGTTACGGTAATTTCTTTCTGCTTACCCCTTTGAAGAGATTGTGTGACGGATAATCAGTTCATTATACTACAACTCCAATTTAATTGAATAATGACGCCATATTATAATTAACATTCATAACAACATGTTGATGCGTAAAAGAGTCGCGAATTGTATTGTGTTTTAATGTGCCAGTTAAATGTGACGATTTCTCTCAGTAATAAGTCGCTCCTCGAAACCGTTATATTCGTTAATTGGCAATTTTGCTGTAAAAGAAAAAACAAGAACAAAATTGCGAATTATTATTGTGCGCGACATTCAATCACATTCACTACATTCGTTTTTTCACTCTTCATTTTCAAGCAACTGCATACTTGTATAAAATATAGGATAATATGTCAACATTATAAAATAGATGAATACCAAAAAAAATACACCAATAAAAATTACTATGGGATACTAAAAAAGTCAATATTTTTTTAATCACTAACTAACTTTCACGCCGTCTCGCCGAAGGGGTAGACAGAAATAATACACCGCCATACTGTTCTTTCCCGACATATTTCTCTAGCTTCCTCAACATGCATACATCGAGTCATGCACGCACGTAGATTTCTCCGACTCCTCACGTGGACGACATTCAATATTTGATTTATTTGATCGTGTTACGTTTTCCTCGGTCATTCTCTATTTCTAGTTCCGTTTACATTACTACCATATACTCTTATTACTATTCTTTCTTCACTCATTCTTTCCGTGTGCCTACACCACCTTAACGATCCTTTCATTATTTTGTTAAAACGCTTTCATTCGAACTGCATTTTCATTATTTAAGCATAAAATAATGTTTAAACAAAAAACGCTGCTCGATATCGTTTTTCTAATAAAATTTTGTAAAATTAAATAACTTGGAAGTATAATATTTCTTTATGTGTATATTTTTTGACCGCAATTTTAGAATTTTTATTTCTTTACAAATATATAGTTTTTTAACTGCTTTATATATGCAGAAACCTAATGCTAGTAAGAACTGTTAAGAAATAAAATAAATTATTTACATCACTCTTCACCTGTTCTGTAATTATCAGCACGTGAATATGCTATATTGCACATTTCAAAATGGAAGTAAAATTGTCACTCATGACACATAAATTATGGAATTAAACTTACTGTTTCTTACTCGGGTCTGAACTCAGAACAAAAAGAGCACTCGTGGAGAAATAATTTCAGCTTCATGTGATCTGACGGTTTCTTTACCCCAAGATGAATAATGCAATTACAATTAAGTCATGATTAAGAATAATACGGGAGTAAATACTTCAGTATCAACTGTTTCAAGTAGTCGTGACTTAAACAAAGTTATAACAATTTAAAAGGCACACAAATCATGAAATACTAGTGAAAGTCGTCACATTTACCTTATCTTAATTAAATTTTTGGAGTCTAATTAACTCGCCATCACGCCGTTTCACCGAATGGATGGGCAGAAAAACTGGACCGCCACATTTTTTTTAGTTTTAATATAAGTTATGGGGTGAGATGTTCTAATTTACGGATTTTTAAACGTTTGTTAAAAGGCCATAGCAGGTAAAAAGTCACTCCCATGAAATGTAATAATTTTAAATATTCATAGGCATCAATTAGAACAACCGTTTTTCTTCTTTTGGAGCCGTGTCAGGTCCCTCCAAAGTTGGCGATCACTACAGCAAAGGCATCTCTATCCTACGCCATTTGGAATAGGTTCTGAACTCTTGTTATTCCTGCCCACTCTTTGATGTTATGTAGCCAGGACAGCTGCCTTCTACCAACTCCCTGACGTCCCTTCACTTTACCCATTAATATCAATCGAAGGAGGTGGTATTTTTCTCCCCCTTAGCACATGACCCAAATATGAGACTATTCTAATTTTCACACTTGACAACAGCTCTCTATTGGCTTTGGTTCTCTGTAGTACGTCTGCATTACTGACCCTATCGGTCCAAGCAGTGGCGGTACTCCCATAGAAGCCCAGAAGCCCGGCTTGCGTAAAATTGTTTGAATCAAAACCTCGTCTGGCTTACAGAGGTTCAGCTCTTGCGGCTATTCCTCCTACGTCTGATGGGACCATTGTTGGAAGGTAATTTGTTGGCTTGTTAGTTTATGCGGGGGCATGATTACCAAGATTTGGGAGTTTTGATTTAAAATTTCTTACGTAAGCCGGGTTCTGGGAGTACCGCCACTGGTCATGACTGAGATGTGTTTATAAATTCTGTCCAGTCATAATATACCTTCTGTGAGTTTTGTAGACTAACGCGAAGAAAACATGCACCTTTGGAATACATTTTCGTTAGACTGTCTATTTATATTATACATATAACATACATAAAAAATCAAATGGGTTAACCCTGCTGGTTAACCCTAGGCACGCCACTGGGTCCACGGTATACGGAGCATTCTGGGGTATATCCACATCTCGAACGCTTTCAACCGTCTCATTACATTCACTTTCAGAGTCCAGGTTTCGCAGCCATATAGTAGAACAGACCATATATAACATTAAATCATTCTTTGTCGGATTTTCAAGTTAAGATTATCGTTGCAACAGCCATACCGTGGTTAAATACGTAGTGTTTTAGTATTTAATATATAAAAGTTTTTATCTGGAGCAAGTAAAGGGTTTGTGTATTTAGATTGTATGTTTACAAAAGATTTGAAAGTAGGGTTGGGGCAGGTAACAAGTAAATAATGCACTTAAAGATGTCATCGCAAACAAAAACCTATCCAAAAAAGCTAAAATGGGAGTGCACAATGGTGTTCTTTTACCGACCCTTATGTATGGAAGCGAAGCATGGAACTGGCAAAAGAATGATCAAAGTAGAATAAATGCAGTAGAAATGAGATCTCTTAGACGAATGTGTGGAAAAACTGTGAATGATAGAGTGTCGAATGAAAATATTATATAATAAGTGATTGCGGTGAGAATTAAAGTGTTAAGATCAAAATAATGAAAGGATTATTGAGATGGTTTAGGCACATGGAAATAATGAATTAATAAAGAATGGTAAAAAAGTATACGTAAAAGATGTTAATGGAACTAGAAATAGAGGAGTAGGAGGAAAACGTACGACGATCAAATAAATCAAATATTGAATTTCGGAGAGATATCGACGCGCGTGTTTGACACGATGTATTAATGTTGAGGAAGCCAGTTCTGCCTACGAAAGAATGGACTACCACACATGGCGTGATAGTAAGTTAGTTTTTATTTTATTTTAAAATATAATAGTGTTAAATAACTTAATATATATTTTTTTCAATTACGATTCAAACAATAATTTATCATTTATGTTAATTTTATATTTATATGATGCTGTTTTATAATAAAAAAAAAAATTGATTTTATAAACAACTTGTACAAAAATGTTTATTATATCAGAGTAACCCTATGCGCAGTAGATACGTATATAGTCGATTCAAACGCGCATCATCAACTCTTTCCCAATACGCTAGCATCAAATTAACAACATTTAATAAGCGTTAAATCTTCCTAATAAGCGCTCTCGCTCGTAAAAAGCATAAAACCATGCGTAAAGTTCTCGGAATGGCGTTAGTTAAGATGGTTATGCATTTTGACCCACATTTTGCCATTTTACGTCCCGGATAGGTCGCCATATCCTTAACTTGATATCGCAACAGATACGCTTTTACTCGCGTACATCTTTCTCTACAGGGTGACTGTTACATTATGCTTTCCATGCTCACATCGAGAGAATATGTGGAGCTGAACTGAAAATGTTAGAATTTATTCTAAAACTGTTAGAGTTTTCAAGAATCCCTAAGTTTTGCGAATTTTGTATAACTCATTGGTCCGGAGCCGGCTCGAGTGTAATTCGGTGATATGGAGTCCCCACGAGGCGAGATACTTGCTTATGTTAGAGAGGGTTCAGAAAAGGTTTCTGAGATATTTCTTGAGATATTTCATGAGAGAGTTTGGTAGCTATCCGTGGCTTTATCCCACTGCATTCCTCTTGGGCATGCTGGGGACCAATAGTTTGCAGATAAGAAGAGATGGGTGCACACTTACCCATTTCTTCAGACTTATCAGGGGATTTTTTGAGAACTCCGTTATCTTGGAGGCTATCCATTTTTATGTTCCAGATGGTTATCTTCGACAGCGTCAGCACAGACTGTTTTATCTCTCAGCATGCAGAACCAACCTGCCTCTGGTGATGCCGGTGGGGAGAGCAATCAAACTGCTGAACATGATCGTTTCGGAGATCGACGTTTTTCATATTCGTGAAAGTACGTTCAGAAGTTAAATACTCTTGACTTTGGAGAGTATATTGTATTCCAAATGTCAAACCATCTCTAATGCGTTCCTGGTATTATATATTTTTTATGTTTTACCAGTTTTCAATAGATGCCTTTAACTATAATTCGCACCTTCAGGACGAAAACGACTCAACTCGAAAAATCATATTGTTGGGAAATCGCAAAAGAAGAATGTAAATTGTGACACTTTCGTATTATTTCTTCGATTGTTTCGATTTCTTTAAAGTAATCGCAGTGTACTTACTTTAAAGAAATCGAAACAATCGAAGAAATAATACGAAAGTGTCACAATTTACATTCTTCTTTTGCGATTTCCCAACAATATGATTTTTCGAATTGAGTCGTTTTCGTCCTGAAGGTGCGATATTGTTGTTTGTAATATCTTTTGAGAAAATAAACTGATTTGATTTGATTGATTATGCAACATTAAAAAAGATTATCGAATACTTGGTAAAAATTATATCAATAAATTTTCATCGTTTTATAGATTAATTTTAAAATATCTACAGGAATTATTAAAAAAATATATACATGTGTATTTTAAATAATTATGCATATTATTGTATTTATGTTGAGGATCGCTTAATTGATTACATTTGTGAATTTTCGATAATAAAAAAACATCTTCAAGGCAAAAATATATAATAATATTGTACATCGCATCGTTATCTACATTCTTAACGGTTTCTAAACCTGTGGTCTGTGGATCACTGATGGTTCGCGAAGATTTTTGGCTGGTCCGCCATTTCCTTTAAATGTTTTATCAGCATACCGTGTATTTATTATTAAAGCCCATATTTTAAATGATTTGGTTTGAACAAAGAAATCTATTTTCGATATGATTCCAATTTTGGTGGTCCACATTATTTTTAGATTTTTTTTGTGAGATTGATGAAAAAAATATAACATAAGCCCATGTAAAAATACTCTTTGCGAATTTCTGCATTCGGAGATTTTCACGAGAGGACAGAATATATGGCTCTGGATTGATCGAACGCCGGTTTATTGCAAGACATAATAATAATTAATTATATAATAAATATATTTAATATTACATTCGATAAATTTGTATAAAACTTAAAAACAAAATTGAATTGTGTATCCCTATTCGTACTACGATTAACCCTTTGAATAACGCGTTACTAAAAAGCTTAATTTTTAAAAACGAAATATATGTGGTGAAATGGAAATGAGTTTATATTGTCCTGATACATCTAATCAATATTTTTCATAGATCCATAAACGAAATTGGTGCTGCGTATCTTCCACTTAAATATTCTTTATATATTTCTTTTTTAAATGCTTTGTATATAACACTCACTTTTTAAACAAATTAAAATTAAAAATCAAACATGTTTCGGACTACCTAGCCCTTCTTCAGTGATATTATATAGATATTAAAAAATATTATAAAATTGTTTACAAAAATGATCAGTTTTGACAGATGTTATAAAGATTTATTTAAAAAAAAATAAAAGAAAAAACTAAAAGATTTATTTAAAAAATAAATCTTCATAACATCTGTCAAAACGGATCATATTTGCTAACCATTTTATAATATTTTAAATATCTATATAATATCACTGAGGAAGGGCTGGATAGTCCGAAACATGTGACTTGATTTTATTATTTTAATTTGTTTAAAAAGTGAGTGTTGTCCACAAATTACACAAAAAAAATATATATAACATTAACAACACAAAGTATGGCGAACATAGAATAAATAATTCTTTAATTTACTTTAAATAATGAGATGATTTTAACATGTATACATTCTTATTATTTAACGTAGTAATCAATGATATATATAATTTAAAAGACAGTTTCTTACATTTCATAGAAATAATATTTCTGTGCAACATGGGCTTTATTCTTGTGTCAAATTCCGTGCCTCAAAGGATTGAGCAAACTTGCGGTCACCGTGTGAAACATGCGCAAAAGTGATGACGTTACCTTGTGAAGGTACCTGTGTATGACTTTCGCTGACGCTCTTCTGCAGTGTGGTTACAAAAAGTGAATTCCACACACAAAGTTAGCCACTCTCTATGTTGTTGAAATATTTCGATCATTTTATTAAGGCGGTTAAAAATATTCTCGTCGAATCTCACTAAAAACTAAACTTAACCAATTGACGCAATAAGCGTTGGTTTAAAATAATACAAACATATATTTAAATAGATGTTATACATAAAATATACATGTAAATTAATAATACTTCCTTACGTTGTACATGTTGTACAATAATTAAACAAATATACAAAAAATTATATTAAAATCTGTTAGTTTTTACCCCATATTTTTTTTTTGTGAAAACCAACCGGTCTTTTGTAATCCTGACCAAGCTCCGCGCGGGAACGAAACCGATTTGTTTTTACAAAAAAAATGTTTAAAAACTAATGAAAGTGTATTTATATAAATTATAATAACGCCACACCACAAATTAGGTACTTCGTACGAAAGTATAAAAAATATACTGTTGCTAAAGTAGCTTGGTTGATAATTAAAGTCACCAAAATACTGTTTTCTAGGAAGGAAAATTGAAAGACATAGAGAACGAATGCATCAAATCAATAATTTATCTAATGTCTATGATTAATATGGTTAACTAAGTTGGGCTGCCTTTGGGAAACTGGGATACATATTAAAAAATAAAATAAAAACACCCATCAACTTGAAGAGGAAAGTGTATGAAGCTTGTGTATGTGTATATGTATGTCCCTTGGAGATAGATTCAGGAACAAAACGGTGAGGAATAAAACAAGAGTCACAGATGTGATCCACCGAGTGACGACTTTAAAATGGAAATGGACTGGGCATGTCGCTAGAGCTGCAGACGAAAGATGGACCAAAATACTGCTGAATTGGAGACCGAGAGACACGAGAAGAATAGTAGGAAGACCACAAATGAGGTGGAGGGATGACCTGGACCGATACGCTAGAGTGTTATGGGTGTAGACTGCGCAGGAGAGATCGACATGGAGGGACATGGAGGAGGCTTTTGTTCAGGAGTGGACGGCGATAAGCTGAAGAAGAAGAAGATGGTTAATCATTTTAGGAACACTTTATATTATACACAATATTTTGAAAATTTTAAATGTTTTCTGTATTAGGAGTTAAGCGTTCTGTCTCTAAGACATGTTTTTTAAGGTCTTAATAATTACAATTATTTATTTATTTGATAACATATCTATAATAGAAATACAGTAAAGTTCTATAAGTGCAAATATATATTATACTTCAATATAAAAACGCATTAATCATCTCACAAAGCAATAATTATTTTTTAATAATTAATACGAATGATATCGCCTGTTTTCTAAAAGTTTTATAATATTTTAAGGGGCATAATATTGACAACAAAGTTCTAACTTTGATAAAACAAACGTGTTCGTTCGTATTAAATATTATCGAGTTACATCATTGTTCAAGAAACAATAAATTACATTAATGGAATTATCATATAATTGAATGAAAAATGTTGATATGTGTTAATTTCATACTGTGAACGAATCAAAATCTAAGCTTTATAATTAGCTACATAATCAACAGCTACTATAGTAGAGCCTGATGTAGAATCAATTACAAATATTTCACCAGTTAATTAAACGAGATATGTAATTAGGAAATTCCACAAATTTTATAGAAAAGTAAACAATTTATTAGCAGTTAATCAGAAATTTATACCAAAAACATAATTTCATTTCCAATTAACAAATTTTTATTATTATTTATGAATATTATTGTGAAACTGGTTGCAACCCGTGAAATATTCACGAAAGTAAAAAAAAATTCTACACTTTAAATACTTGGTTCACACAATTGTCATCAGTCATAAGTATTATCTATTAACGTAAATCTTTTTTTACACAAGTTAAAAATTTCACAATTAACAATACCAAACTGTTCTCCTTTTGGTTTTAAATACTTTTGTCATACAACAAAAATCAGAACAAATTTCAAAATAATCCAGTAACGTTTTTGGGCATGCGCATCGTGTGCATTTCGACTTTTTCGAATTACTTTCGGATAGAATCGAAGCATTCTACTCTCGCTCTATTTTATTTATATTTTCGTACTCTTTCTTCTTGACATCTGAATTTTGTCTATTTTTATTATGTTGTTTGAGAATTTTTGAAAAGCGTTAGTTATGGTAAAATAACGAAAGAATCATTAAGGTTTTTTGGTTATACGGAATGAATGAATGAAGAAAGAATGTTAATAAAATGATGCTTTATCAATGTGAATGGATCACGAAACGAGATAACTCGGTCTACATAGATTCCCACGTTTTTACGTGGGATGAAATAATCAATAATATATGTCGATAAATATTGTTTTACGTTCTAAGACACTCTCTATATACATATATATGAACAAATTATATAATATTTATCCGGACTCTTCAGAATAAAATAAATTTCAAAGTATTATCCATCACATATAATGTTAATTATTCCAGTTTAATTTTGTATTATTAGTAGTAAATCATTTTGTCTAGTGATTATTGAAACATAAAAATATTCAATCATTAAAAGTATTTAAATATCAAATGTCTTACATTTGGTTATGCCGTAGCAAGGCGAAATATATCATTTCCATTAAATACAATAAAGCTTCGTGTCAAACAGACGTTTTAATTCGTACTAAATATTAAACATAGACTTTTACATCATTGTTTAAGCAAAAATAAAAAAAACAATTATGCATTCTGCATGATAAAGGTCTTATTAAAATGAATAATTCTAGGTCGCGTAAGCGTTCTAGCGTCTGCTGGTTTTTTTGCACTTTATAATTCAATTATTGAAATTTTGCGAATATTTATTAACATTATTATTTCGTAAATAATACATTGTTTTGGCCGAAACTCTGTGTTACTTTAAGATTATTACATATTTGAAAAACTGTTATTATACATTTCAAATATTATTTTTCTGAGTTTTTCCTGACAGCTGTTTTCCTAACATATCTAGCATCATCAGGTGTTTCAAGCAAGATGATTTAAGAGCTCAACAACACTTGTTTGTAACCCCTGATGATATTCTATTTCTATTGATATTTCTATTGATATTCTATAAACTATATATTCAATAAGCACGCAATTGTGATACATGGCATATATGGAATATCGAAACGCAGTGAACAGAATATTAAATCTATGCCACGCTACAACTCAAGTGATTTGCGCATGCTTAAACACAGAATTCGTCATCAGCGCCATCTAAGGTAAATAAACATAAATATGAATTATTCTCAGAAGGTCAATTATTCATGAACTTCCCAGAAGGTTTTAACGGTAATCTACCGAGTCCATTTATAAATCGAAACCATCCAAGGACCCACTCAAACACACACAAAAAAATTCATCAAAATCGGCCCGTTAAGCCGTTTGGGAGAAGTTTAACTTCGTATGCCCGTACAAAATAATTTTATATATCGCATGCATAATAAAACACTGGCTTAACTCAAAAAAGCAAGTTTTGCTCAATCTGCCATGAGTCGGTGTTTTAACAAAAACAGTCGAAAAACACGTACGAATGGATAACATTAACATTGTGAACGATTATCGTACTACGAATGGATAGCGTTAACATTGTGAAAAATGGATGGATAGCGTTAACACAAGCCTCTGTCTAATGATAACTCAATTGTGACCTAAAACAAATCGGTCAGTTTACTACTCAGCGTGCGATATATGTAGATAATATATCCATTTCCTCTCAAATAAAAAGTTGCTTTAATCAATACACTCGTATGTCGTTTATTTTCTGGGGCGATAATACACTAACTCTAAAATGGGCTCAACGTACAAGAAATGTTAAAATATTATAATACGTAATTACTGAAGATTGCTTGTATAAAGATATTAAAATTTGACGACAGACTTCTACTTGTTTCACACAAGTTTCTTATAACAGTTGGTGTGCTACTAAATATTTTAATGAGAACTTGTGTAGGCATCAATGAATAACATTATCATAAATTTTACTTCGTTTATAAAACCTACTCAAATGTGATCATCTCTAGATGTAAAATTTTTCGTTAATAGAGAAGAAATCATTAACCTTTCCCTCCCTTATTGTGCTATATAATTCCGCGCCCATTAACGGTGCTGTGTAAGCAATACGCATTTCTAACGAGAATTTGAAAACGAAAAAATATATAATATTCATTGCATATTTCTAACAGTTGAAGTCATAAGCAATAAAAAAAATTTAATTGCTTAAAAAAACATTAAGATATTGGCTAATGTTATGATTGAAAAACTATTGAGGATGAGTTCCGTTCTTGACAAGCGTTCAAGACCGATTGACCGTCTTTTCGAAATGACTGCACAATACTAATTACATAGATTAAGCTAGAGTGAGACGTAACCAATTAGTGTGTATGTTTGTATGCGTATGTGTGCGCGTGTGTACGTGCGTGTGTGTATGACAGTCGCATATACTTAACTCTTTACATATTAATATGCGACTGTGCGCCACCCGTGTATAGTCATTATATCGTTTGTTTGTATTAGTAATTTATCTCCGATGTTCGATAAAATTCTGAGTATATTGCCAATATAAATATATTAATAGAGAAGAGTTATTTAAACCGATGCCTAAATATATACTTACAGAATACCACTCTCAACTCACTATTTTTAAGAAGCAATGTGTACTAGTTATTCAGCATCAGTGAGAAAAGGTAAAGTGGAATACTTATTGATTTTTCAATGTGTCTTATTTACAAGATAACAGGGTACTGTTAAAAAAATATCGTTGAATAGTAAAAACCATTAATACAGGGAGAAACTGCATTATAGCGAAGAAGCATATTAATAAATGGACTCGATTGTACAATTGAATTTGGCTTCACCATGATTAATGATTGTAACATATAATTATTAAAAAAATGAAAAAAGTTTGCGTGTTTTTTATAATTATAATTAAAATAATAAGGCATTATTAAATCATTAGAAAACGTATTTTTCGAAACATTTGCATTAAATCAAATAAATAATTGAAAAATGTCCGTATTCAACTGCCATACTTATGTAAGGAAAATAATTAAATTTTGGTTTAACAATATTTATAACGTTATTTATCAATTGTATAAATTTTGGTTAGTACATATTTTGCAAGTATGTATATAAATTGCTATCCTCCTAGTAAGTGGGTTGGGCGTTACGTTACGTTAGTTGGTTGGCGCCAACAACCTAACCTCGTAAAACATATCATCCTAGTAAGGGGGTTGGGCTTAGGCCAACAACCTAACCCCGTGAAACATATCCTCCTAGTAAGGTGGTTGGGAGTAAGGCCAACAACCTAACCTCGTAAAACATATCCTCCTAGTGAGGGGGTTGGGCGTTAGGCCAACAACCTAGCCTCGTAAGACATATCCTCCTAGTAAGGGGGTTGGGCGTTAGGCCAACAACCTAGCCTCGTAAGACATATCCTCCTGGTAAGGGGGTTGGGCGTTAGGCCAACAACCTAACCACGTAAAACATATCCTCCTAGCAAGCCAGGTTGGGCGTTAGGCCAACAACTTAACCTCGTAAAACAACCAAAGTTATGAACATTTCGTGAAATTCGTTTCTTGGAGGAGGCTGAGACCCACCAATAGTTGTAGCGCCGGGAAACAAAAATGTATGTAAATTGTTACAGATATTTTGTGTTATTAAATAAAATAAATGACGATAAAATATTGACCAAACGCACATAAAAAACGCAGCGCCTAAGCGTCGCGTCTCAATTTTCGTGATATACTCTTAACCGCGATAGAACTGAATAGCACTCTAACGTTTTATATCAATTAATTCGATTCGAATAAAAAATACATTTATCCAAATAGACATTACAAACACATGTGCATAAATTAAAGTGGCCGATTTCGAAGAACCTCTCGACACAGGAACACAAGAACAAGTAAGACGCTAAAAAGTTTAAATACTCTCCAATATGTTACGTCGCCGTGCAAAATGTCGGTCTCCAAAGGGATCATGCACAATAGTTTAAACATCAGGTGCAGATTGGATCTGCATGTTGGGAGATGAAACAGTTTGTGCTGACGCTGTCGAAGATATTCATTCGGAGAATTAAGATGGATACTCTTCAAGATGCCGGAGATCTCAAATAATCCACAAATAAATCTTAAGAAATGGGTAAGTGTGAATCCATCTTTTCTTAGTTGAAAACTATTGGTCCTCAGCATGCTTAAGAGGAATGCTTGTATCGAAGTAACTATTATTATTGGTTTATTGTTTCTTGAAAAATGATATAAAACTCCATATTAAATAATTAATATGAATGAAAACGTCAGTTTTATTGAAATTTGATAATGCCTTAGAAAGGCGAAACTTATAATTCCCATAAAATATTATTATATATAATAAAACTTCTAGAAAGCCGACGTTTTCATTTGTATTAATTATAATTATTATTGGTTTTAAGGTAGAAAAAAATGCGATGGAAATGAGATTTCTTAGAGAATCTTTAGTAAATATTTATATGGTAGAATGTAAAATGCAGTGCGAATGAATACCGCTGTACCTTGGACATATTGAAAGTATGAATGAATAAAGATGGGTAAATATGAACTTTATCGATGTTAATGGAACATGAAAGCTAAGTTGGTCGAAGAAAACGTGGCACCATCAAATAAATCTAATTAAGTGAGGTGTCGAGCAAATCGACGTGCGTGCATTATATAACCAAATTGTTGAGGGACCGAGAGACGTATGTTAGAATATAAGAATGCGTCAATACATGTTATTTGCTAAACGGCGAAATGGTTTGTTTGCTACTTAATATTATTGGAGTAGTTAATAAAAATGAAAATTTCTAGTTTTTAGAAGTTTAATTATGTTATATGAGAATGACATGTTTCGCCTTGTCAAGGCATTAATCAAATGCTTAATGCTTATGTCACCTTGCTAAGGCATTATCAAACATCATATTTGATAATACGTCACATTTTATAAGGCGAAATACATCATTCCCATAAAATATAATTAAACTTCTAGAAAATATACGTTTCAATTATGATTTTATTTGGTATGGAGTTTTACATCGTTGTTCTAGAATCAATAATTATTATTAAGGCGAATTATTGGTTAGTTAAAACTATAAATGGAAATGTTTTTTTTAAGTATAATAGTTAAATGTTCTTTATGAAATGACATGTTTCGCTAATCAAACATATCGTTACTAACGATTTCATTCATGTAAACAATTTAATATGAAGTTTTACATTATTGTTGAAGAAATAATAAATATATGTTTGTAATGGACTGAGCTAAACAGTGGTATGTTATATACCCAATAAACGTATATATTAAAAGCAATTTATCTATATGAATATAGCCACAAGCCTACTTGCTCTAGATATTATACGAAAAAAAAACAATTTTGTACTTAACACACTTTTCACTCGAAATGTATACCGAACAATGTATTGTACCGTAGCTATTTTATACGTCACATCTACGTTTATACTTAAATTGTGTTTATTATTACAGATTTTAAGACAAACGAAAATGAATCTGGTTTTAATTTATAAAAAAAGATATATTAGCTTTGTTACAAAAAACTATTTTTTGTATCTGAAAATATTTTATTTTCACAACACTTTATTGCACTTTTCACGAATATGTTTCGGGACACAGAAGCCCTTCCTCGTTGTAGAAATTAATAATTATAATTTCTATACTGAGGAATGTCTTTTGTGTCCTGAACACGTGAAAAGTCCAGAGAAGTGTTGTGAAAATGCAATGTTTTCAAAAAGTTAATCAAATTAGAATTCATAACACAAGACGTTGAAAAATATAGGAGAATATACGACATGTGATAAGTAGTTAGTCTATCACCATTTTATTGACAGGGGAACTAAAACCAGACCAAAGATAGTGTGACAATCACACTGCCATCGCTGGGAATTGAACCCGGGACCTTCGGTATATGGCAATGTGGGCTCTTGCCACTCTGTCACGACGGTCGTCAATAAATACAAAAAAAGAAAAAAATATTTAATTATATTGTTCATCCAATGACCATATCACGTATCACATCTAAACATGTGGTAGACGCAGCAATGAAAATCTCATGAGAGTTTTCCCTTTGACTAATTAGTTTAATTACAACGGAGTTTCGAAAAGCAAACATCAGCAATGAGGCATGCTAACCATCCAAGCCACAAATGTTCCGAGAGCGAGAGTGAAGTATGTTTACTACGTTCATTTATTGACACGCATGTACTTACATACATTCATAGTTATGTATCATATACCTACATAGTTCTAGTATTTCTGTAATAATTTTAAACTTACTTCAGTTGGTTGGTTGGTTAACTGTCATTTCGTTTTTTTTTTATGTTTAGCATTTATTCAAATCAATGATAGCTTAAATATCTAAAACTAACTAACTAACTAACCATCACGCCGTCTCCTCGAAGGGGTAGGCAGAAATAATGGACTGCCACACTTTTCTTTCCTGACATATTTCTCTCGATTCCTCAACATTCATACATCGTGTCATGCACGCGCGTCGATTTCTCTGACTCCTCACAATATTTGATTTATTTGATCGTGCCACGTTTTCTACGGTCTTCCTCTATTTATGGTTCCATTTACATCGTTCACATATACTTTTTTTACCATTCTTTCTTCATTCTTTCTTTCCATATGTCCAAACCATCTTAATGATCCTTTCATTATTTTGATCATAACACCATCATTCGCACCGCATTCACTTCTTATATTTTCATTCGACACTCTATCATACACAGAGTATCCGCACATTCGTCTAAGAGATCTCATTTCTACTGCATTTATTCTACTTTCATCCTTATTTTGCCAGTTCCATACTTCACTTCCATACATAAGGGGTCTTACATACTTAAATATCTAGTACCTTGGTAAAACGACATGTAATAATATGTCTAAACATACTAAAAATAAACAATTGCATTTTTCATAATTCTGTTTGAAAGTATATTTCTCCATATCCCAGGGAAAGAAAACATGTAAACTCCATTGCTCACAATGCCAACTGCATTATACTTTGTATGTTATTATACAATATTGTTGCGGAAAACAATAAAATCATGAAGGGACTGTAGGTGAAATCTAATCTTGCAGTCATGGAATCTCAATGATATATTGTTGACCTCGTGAAATATATTGCAAATACGCCGTGATTAAATTGTAAATAAATTTACAAATAAACAATAAAAAATACATTGAGACATATACAGAGATAGTAATAACAGACCTAGAAACCTCAGAGTATAATAACTAGTACACTACGAAAATATAATTATTATATTTTTTCTAGTTATTACAAAATCGAGGATGTAGAAATATACGTTTATTTTTATGTTTCATTTTTTTAACTCTACTTTGTCTCGTAGATAATTTTTAATATTCATGTAAACGCCTATTTTATAGAAGTTTCATTATCTTTTGTGGGAATGACATGTGTTGCCTCACTTAGACTTTAAAAAATGTTTAATAGTGGGGTGGGGGGCAAAATATTTCATTCTAATGTAATCTTTTATATTAAAACTTCTAAACAAGATAAGTTTTTTTTTATCAATAACATATATTTAAAATGGAGTTAAACATAATTGTTCAAGAATAAAAAAAGAAATAAAAATTTTTTCATGCAGGTAAACCAACATGATTTTTTTTACGAAATATTTATTTTGGTGTAATAAATATTTACAATATAATGATTATAACACAAACATATTTATTTTATCTTAAAGTAAACCAAAATAAATGTATTTATTTGTAAAGTTTACAAAATATAATAATTAATGAAAATAGATAAATAAAATATTTAAATTTAAACTTATATAATACATGTATATTAAACCTTTAATACAAAATGAGAATCCCAAAATAAACTTATTGAACGCTAATGCATTAACACTGTGGAATTCCATAGTAATAACTTAGGAAATTGAAAAACTTTGTTTAACCCATTATTTAATAAAAAATATTAAAAAAACACGACATGTTTCGGAGGATACCTCCCTCCATCTTCAGGTGTAAAATTTTTTTTATTGTATTTTTACACCTGAAGACGGAGGTATCCTCCGAAACATGTCGTGTTTTTTAATATTTAATATTAAATAGTGGATTAATCAAAGTGTTTCAATTTCTTAAGTTATCTCAAAATAAAAATGGACAATGATTTAAAACTCCAAGTTGAGTTTGATAATTACTACGAATGTTTTCTAGTCATTTTATTATATTTTATGTGAATGAAATAGTTCGCCTGTCTAAGTCATTATCAAATGTGATAGTGCCTAAGAAAGGCGAAACATGTTATTCACATAAAATAAAATAAAATCTCTAGAAAGAAATGTGTTCATATCTTGTGGATAATCAAGTCTGATAAAAAATAAAAAAAAATCTTACCTTCATGATGACTGTCGAATCCCCGGAGACAACAACAGTACAGAATAACAGTCAGTCAGGTGACAAGTTGATCACAAATAATAAAAGTATTTCACTTTCCAGCGACACTTGTTTCTTCTACTATTCACATGTAAATAAAAGAGTCGAAGTATTTAGGCGAGACATCGGCGACGTTGAACTCAGACAATTAGCTGCAAGTTTTGAGATCATGTGCCGCGGATGGCGGAAAAATTTCGTTGGGACAATCTCTCGTTTGGTACGTGTTTCTGTTCCCGCACTCCGTTCGCGAATCAGAGCTGGTAAAAGCGGTCGAAGAATGACTACCAAAATAGAAATTGCTGTTGAAAAAGCCGCTCTGGGAACCGAAGAGTGCAGGAGAGTGTGGATATGGTGGGAGGCCATTGATGAAGAAGTTTAAGCAGAGCTGTAGCGTCGCTATGACGTTTAAATATAAAATATTATTTTGGTGTACGTCAATAGACCTCGATATTCGCTCTTATAGAAATGCAAAACGTTAAATATTTATTTGTTCAACAATGTTTATTTATTTTTTTACTTTGTACACAACATACACTTAATTACAAATATAAAAAATTTAAAAAAAAAAACATGTTAACACACAACCCCTTCATCAGTGCTATACGATAAATATTACAAATATTTAAATAAAATTTTCATGAATGTGGTCAGTTTTGACAGATTTTAAAAGATTTATTTCGAAAAAAAAACAAGTTAGTTTTTTTAATTTCTATTTTTGTAATAAAGTGTGTTGTGTACAAAGTAAAAAAAAGAAATATTGCTCAATGAATCCGCAACACAAAGTTATGGCGAATATAGAAGAAATTTATATGTTGTTTTATCATTACAATTTTAACTTTATGTAAGCTTAAGACATGTACACTGGGATTGAATTGTTAATTTAAATGGTAATTTAACTTTAAGAAAATACTTTTAAAATATTATATAATATAATATATTTATACACGATAAAAAAAAAACATCACGCCGTTTCTCTGACAGCGTAAGCAGAAAGGAGAAAAAAGAAAGAAGAGAAGATAGAGAAAAATAACGCCACACTATTTTATGTTGACACACTTCTCAATCTTCCTCCATATTCATACAGCGAATCATACACGTACGTCTATTCATCCAACTTCTATCATTAAATAAATAGAAAAAAAAACAATGCATGTCTTGAAAATGTATCAATTTCATCAATTTGTTTGAAAGTTTTTTTTTCTCTAGAAAACTCGCATTATACGTTTAACATTTAAAAATATATGTATGATTGCTATAAATATATATCTATAAAAACGGAATTAATCCCAAAGTAAAAAATTGCAATTAGTTGATATCAAAATAAAGATAAAAATATTTTCGGTGTCCTGTTTGAGATCTGCTTAAATTTGGCTACTACACTGTAAATGAGCTCTATTGTGGTAAGAATGGCAAACGCCAAGTTGTTAGGTTTAATATGTAAAATTATAATAAACAATAGCAAACACTGCCATTGACAATTGTAGAACCAATTAATTTCACAATTATTTCGTTTTCATATGATATTCTATAAAGCAATTTTACATATTAATATTTTGATTAAATCTTTGCATTGTACTCGTATTTTATACTGATGTATTGAATAAAATAAAATAAATCAATTCAAAAAACACAAACAATCACCCCGTTCTCCGGAAAGGTAGGCAGAGATGATGGACCGCTACACGCTACATAAGTCTTTTCCGACACAACTCTCTAGATTTCTCTACGTGCATAGAGCGAGTCATGCACCTACGTCGATTCTTCCGACTCATAACGTGGCCGACCATTAAAATTTGATTATTTTGGTCATGCCATGTTTTCCTCGGTCTTCCTTGAATCCAACCTCTATGTTATCGTTTACGTCTACATACTTTCTTTACCGAGTTTTCTTTATCCATGGGTTGCATTTGTCCAAACCATCATAATATTATTCATATTACTTTCTTCCGCTCTAAATTTCTTGCTGTTATCACCATTTGAAACTCTGTCTTACATATTTTTACGACACATACGTCCAAGGGATCCCATCTCAAGCCCTTTTATTGTGCTCTCATCCTTCTGCTGTAAGTTTTATGTCCTGCTTCCAAACATAATAGTTGGAACTAGAAATTCATTGTGAATTCATTAAACAAAGCACAATTTTAATGCATTTAGAAAAATTCGGATATAGAGCTTTTATTTAAAAAAACTTAAATTAATACGTTTAAATTTATTATATTAATTCCATTATATTCGTAACAATTATATGTAATAGAAATGCCATAATATTTTGTTTATGCTAATTGCTTGTGTGTTAGATAAAATCATATTTGTTGTAACAATGAATTGTAAAATGTCAATAACCTTTAAAAATCTACCAAATACAATGTTTCCGCGAACGTAATTATTAAGTGTTTAAATTTTCTTTTGTAAGAAAACATTTGTCCGCGGAAGGTAATTTTGTTCGAACAACATGACTCGAACAACTGACACTCATTTAAGATAATGCCTTTTGTAAAATATTTCACCTCAGATGTGTTCGCAAATTTAAAAAAATATCGTTAAGTACTATTCAAAAATATATTTCATTTATTAGTTATTCGAAGTTATTTCATACTCAGTACAAAGAAATAACTTTCCACGCGGACTTTCATCTTTTATTGTTGATGTTGACAATTAGACGGAATTTATAGAAAATTGTACTTTGTGTCTATTGTGTAACAAAATAGCAACATTATCTGATCGTATAATATCGTCTTATGTAATTCCGTTTCATCTCAGTAAGATTTGAGTAACGAAGGAGCGAAATGTGATAATCTGTATGTACATACACACAATATTAAGTGTGATACCTTACATTGTAACTTTCACTTAAAACGTGCAGATACAATTTAAAATGTTCAAATTCTGTATGGTTCAAACACGTACTGACATTCTTAAACTTGCAGATTTTTGTCTTATGAGTATATAAATAGTTCGAATCATTGCAGTGTACAAAGTGACACATAAAACAGACTTTTTATTCTGCGTACGCACGATACATTTTTAAAGTAATTCGCTAATATCATAATTCTTTAAAATTTATTTTATTGAGTCGCATGTTTCGTTGCTTGAAACCAACTCTTTCATAATAATTAAATACAACGATGTTGTTTAACTACTTCCACTTGTGTCTTTATTTAGACAGCGACCGGTTTCGCCAGGCTCGCTGGCATCGACAGACTGGTCATGCCAGATGCCAGCGAGCCTGGCGAAACCGGTTGCTGTCTTAATAAAGACAAAAGTGGAAGTAGTTAAAAAAAACATCGTTTTATTTAATTATTATTTAAAATGAACTTCCATCAAGAGATTTCAGTAAAATCATTTGATTATCTTAACAACTCCTTCATTTTACCCAATTTAATATAAATTCATTTTAACATCTGATCTTGCAAAGGAAATAATATCCGATATATTGTCACTTGTACTCTGTACTAGAAGAATTGGTAAAATTATTGATCTATTAAGACGTTTAATTCCCATTTTTTAGGTAATGATCCTATTTTACTTATTTCGCATTGCTTGGAGGTTATCAAAATATATTATACATTTTACTATAAATGCCGTTGTTCAAGAAATAATGTTTCATTGAGAAAAAAAAGAACTTCTAAACTCAGTATTTGAAATAAAATCTTTGTTACAGTGAAAATTTCAGATTTCCAGAAGTTTCATTTTAATTGAGGGGAGTGATAAGTTTTGCCTTGTTATGGCAGTATCAAATATGTAATTAATATCATTATGTGTTATTTACTGTTGTATCTCAAACTTTTTGTTATTAATATTTTGTATCATTGGTGTATTGGAATGTAGTTCTGTGATGCTTTTGATATGTATAAATAAATAAATGAAATAACGCCCCGGCAATGCTAAATGAAGCTTATCGAAAACGTTCGTAATTAATACGAATGAAAACGTCGGTTTTCTAGAAGTTTTATTTTATTTTATGGGAATGACATGTTTCGCCCTTCTAATGCATTATCAAATGTGATATTTGATAATGCCTTAGAAAAAAAATTCCCATAAAATATAATAAAAATTCTAGAAACTGACATTTTCATTCGTATTAATTATTTCATGTGGAGTTTTAGATCATTGTTCAAGAAACAAAAGAAAACGTTCGTCTTTGTTTATATATAATAATATTAAGAAAATTTACGTTTTTATTATAAATTAATATTTAATATTTATTTATATCATTGTTTAAGGCACGATCAATTTATTTAAATCCTTTTTAAAACACGTATATTTATAAAATATTTACGTACGAAAGTATTTTAGAGTAACACTATTTTATTTAAATTTACCAAAATAATTGTCTGATAAAACGACAAAATATGCACTGAACGCGAATTGTATAAGGATGAACTCCGCGGTAACTTTTCTCGCAGCCGGCTTTTCCTGAGACACTGCCGTTCGCGATATAGAGCCACTCTTCGAAGAAGGCTTTACTTATAGCCTCGAGCCTCCACTCCAAATCCATTTGATATTGTAATATATGATCTCAACCCTCGGATTATGAAAACTGTAACGCAACGAATTCGATTCCCTTTTACGTACATAATATTGAAACCACTGTATTTAACTGAGTTATATGTTTATTGTTCTGATTTTAGATGAATCAATTATGAAAATAAGTATGAAATTTTAAATAACTCATTTAAAAGGATCCTTTACATTTTATATATAATATAATACATAAAATGAATTAAATAATGAAAATAAACACAAATGAATTTAATTTTTTTTTTGTATACAAATACTTGTAGACAAATACTGGATTTTTACCCATTAAGAAAGGCGGAATAGGGAATGTTGTTAAACATAAAGCGATCGCTCAACCAGACCAATGACTACCATATTTTGTTTTCAAATAATTTACATCTTCGTCTCTGTTGATATACAATTAATCCTTAACAAATGAATTAAAATAATTATATACATTAATTGTATCTCAACAGAGACGAAGATGTAACTAACTAACTAACTAACCATCACGCCGTCTCCCCGAAAGGGTAGGCAGAAAGAATGAACTGTCACACTTTTACTGATGCGGCACTCCATCCTTCTCTTTTCGCCCCGCGGGAGACGCGGTGTGATGGGTTGCGAACCTCGAACGAAGATGTAAATTATTTGAAAACAAAATATGGTAGTCATTGGTCTATAATGAAACTAAATACTTCTTCTTAAGTAATCTAACACAATTTTATTATCACGTGAATTCTATAACAGAACAAAAACAGTGTGATAATCACATTACCATCGCCGGGAATCGAACGCGATTATTAAAAAAATTACATATCAATAAAACAAAAACAAGTATAGGTATATCAACTCGAGGTGTAATTCTTCTAATGTATGAAGTAGTGTTAATTTGACAAACGAAATATGCTCACTCTCGAGTTTTTACGTACGGTTATGAATGTAATTGCTGTTTTAACAAAGCACCATATTTTTTTATTTTTACACAAGCAAAAATTATAACGAAATGAAAATTATTAAATTCATAATACCGATAAGTTTACAGCTTCACAGGCAATAAACCATTTATGTATATTATAAATTGAATGAAATTAATTCAGTGAACACACCATACATTTTATATTATATTGGAAAGTGTTTTTAATGTTATTAAGTTAACGTCTATTGCGTATCCTTTCAATATGACACATTAATATGTATGAAATATGATAGAAAATGAAATTCCTGCGTAAGAAATAGTGTTTATTTATTTCATAAAATAAAAATATTATAAAAGAAAAATTTCAGGAGAAAGTTATTCATATGAGTATTATCTAGATATAAAAAATAAACAGTCGATTCTTATCTTTGCGTAATAATACGTCTATTGTAATACGCATTTTTTATGACATATATGAAAAGTAAGTTTAGTCTAATATTAAAAAACGCTGACGTAAGTTATTTAATTTTATAAAATGTGTAAATCTGAAAGGCGATCAAAGTCACATTATAATATATTTATATAATATTTTAATCTTAGTATTTTACATCTGTTTAGGGTTTGGGTAATATAATCAGTTAGATTTATTTACAAATTTGTTTTTAATATATGATCGGAAACATTAAATTTCTTATTTCGGAAATGTATAAACGCCCCATGACGTATGGAATAGAGGTCAGAGCAGATACCAATAGAACTAAGAAACTTCTTAGAGTAGCAGAAATGAGAAACCTACGCTTCGTCGCAGGCAAAACCCCCAGATATCGGATAAGGTCTGTCTGTGGTGTTGAGGACATAGTAAGATAGGAAAGAAGCAAAATAAACTTTTGGAGACGGACTTTTGGACGCTTGTGGACCGCATGGAGAAGAATACAAGAATTGTAAAATATGTTCAACATGAAAACCCAAGCAGCAAGAGATTACCAGGAAGGCCGCCAAAAAGATGGAGAAATGGACATCATCATCTCAGAACAGCTTATCGTCATAAACAGGTCATACGACCTAAACTAAGAAGAAAAAGAGGAAAGAGAAATGTTGAATCAGATTTTATTTTAATATTCTAAACTAACTAACTAACCATCACGCCGTTACCTCGATGGGGTAGACAAAAATAATGGAGTGCCACACTTTTATTTCCTGACCTACTTCTCTCGCTTCCTGAACATTCCTACAACGTATCATGCACGCACGTCGATTTCTCAGATTTTTCTCGTGGCCAACACTCAATATTTGAGTAATCATATTTGATGGTGTCACGTTTTTCTCGGTCGTCCTCTATTGCTAATTCCATTTAGATCTTTAACATGTTCTTTTTTACCATTCTTTCTTCATTCATTATTTCCATCTATCCAAGCCATCTTAATGTTATTTCATCATTTGGTTCATAACACTTTCATTCGCACCGCATTCGCTTCTTATTTATTTTATCATAATCGTACCCAAAGATGACAAAACACTTGCTAAGATAGTTAGATTGGAACATTAATTACTATAACGTATTAAGCAATATACTTTTATTTTAATAATAAAATACTTAGAATAGATAATTACATAATAATAAAATAAACAAAAAGAATAACTCCTCGATAAAAATATTCATGTATAAAATTGTGGTATAAGTTACGTATAAAATATAAATAGACTATAACCCATAAGTCAAATGTTGCTC
The DNA here is from genome assembly GCA_022606425.2 of Lepidostoma basale. Lineage (NCBI taxonomy): Eukaryota > Metazoa > Arthropoda > Insecta > Trichoptera > Lepidostomatidae > Lepidostoma > Lepidostoma basale. Next base: position 109,191 of record JAHDVF020001053.1, read on the forward strand.
AATCGTTTATTCATAAATATTAATAAATTATTAAAACTTACAAATTAACGATCACGCCGTCTCCCCGAAGAGGTAGAGAGAAAGTTTGGAATTCCCCCACTGTTCATTCCCGGCATACTTTTTTTGTTTCCATAGCATTCATACATCGTATCCCGATTTATATACGTGCGTTAATTTCTCCGATTACTTAAATGGCCGACACTTAATATTTGATCGATTCGATCATGCCACCTTTGCTTGGTCTTCCTCTATTTCTAGTTCCTTGTAAATCGTTATTATGAACATTCACAATGGAGTTCTGGTCCCAACCCTAATGTATGGAAGCGAAGCATGGAACTGGCAGAAAGAAGGATGAGAGTAGAATAAATGCGGTAGAGATGAGGTCCCTAAGACGTATGTGTGATAGAACGATATACGACAGAATCTCAAATGCTGATATAATAAAGGAATGTAGAGCGGAAGAAGGTATTATGAACAAAATTATGAAAGGATCGCTGCGTTGGTTTGGACATATGGAACGCATGAATGGAGAAAGAATGGTTAAGAAAGTATACGTTAATGATGTAAATGGGGTACGAAGTCGAGGCAGACCGAGGAAAATATGGCATGACCAAAATAATCAAATTTTAAAGGTTGGTCATGTTAGAAGTCGGAGGAATCGACGTGCGTGTTTGACTCGTTGTATGAATGTGGAGGAAGCTAGAGAGGTTTGCCAGGATAGAGTAGTGTGGCGGTTCATTCTCTCTGCCTACCCCTGCGGGGAAACGGCGTGATGGTTTGTTTGTTTGTTTGATCCTTTTCATTTTTTTTTCTTTCACATTGCATTCACTTCTTATATTTGCATTTTACACTCATACACAAATACAAATTCACCACACACATTAGTCTAAGAGAAGTAATTTCTCCGAAATTTATTTGACGTTATCGTTATTTTACCTATTATATATTTAAACTAACTAACTAACTAACCATCACGCCATCTCCCTGAAAGGGTAGGCAGAAAGAATGGACTGTCACACTTTTACTGATGCGGCACTCCATCCTTCTCTTTTCGCTCCGCGGGAGACGCGGTGTGATGGGTTGCGAACCTCATCGCCACCAATAGGCATCTCCCGCGCACACTCTGATCGTGCAACACCCACAAAATAAATCTAAAATAAATAATATAAAATACAATGATATAAAATAAAATAACAAAATAAAAATAATTTAACACAAAATGTTCTTTTTAGATGGTGCACATATTGTCTATTTAATTTATGTTCCACGAATCCGTCGTTTTTTTAATTGAGCACATAATGTAATAACACATAATGTTTTTTTCGATGTTGCACATGTTGACATGGACGATCCGGACTTTTGTGTTTATTTAATTTATGTTCAACGTATCCACCGTTTTTTTTAAATTAGCTGTAATTAGGCACTTAACCAGCAAGAACTTTGAAATAATATTGAAGGAATTATTCAAATTGTCATTGGAACAAATGAAAGTACAAATTGGAAAATATATTAATATAAATTTATTTCATTTTATCATGTTCAAATTGATTCTAACTAGAAAGTAATTTTATTATTTGAAATCATTAAGGTACAGAAAAGGAAGCTTACGCAATGCTCATTAAACGACTTGTATTTAAGTAACCTAATAACAAGGAACTACCCAGATGATAAATATTTCACCACAAATTTTATGTGTATGTTATCAAAACTTAAAATCAAATTAAGGCTAACTGCTTTCCTGTCATTTGTCGAATTAATTTGCAAACGATTTTTATATTTATCAGGTGGTTTCCGGGACTAAAATCCATTAACTTATATGAGACATGCGTTCAATTCCGGATTTGACATTAATCTATAATATAATACTTTAAAATATTTGATAGAAAAATTCGAAAACAATACAACGAAGAAGACCAAATGAAATATACATTTGTTTAATTTTAAAAATTGATTCGAAAGTTTTGAGGGCTTAAATAAAAAAATGAAAAATTGAAATTTATAGCAGAAGTTCATTTTAAATAATGAAAAAAGAAAAAATGTTTCAATTTTTGTAAAATACATTTTGTTTCTTTGATCGGTTTCGGGTCATCTTCTGGGTCGAAACCGGTCGAGCACACAAAATGTTGATTTTAACTAAATATACAATACATTAACAATTTATGTTTAATAAAATACATGAGAAGAATAATTTATTATACTTTGTTTAAAAACACTTTTCATATATGTTAATTGATATAAAAATAAATATTTCGTCAGTCAGTGTAATGGTTAGTTAGTGAGTTAAACATTAATAAACTCTATGTTGGCTTCAGAAACGCACTCCACTTGTTAATGCCTAAAACTGTAAAATCAATGAAAGATGTAAAAAAAGTACTAGAATTTGTATGTTCGTAAATTATTAAGTTCCAGGAAAAATATATAAATTTCATTTTGGGAAGACTTTATTATTTTTTATTTCGTTTAAAGCACTTAATTTGTGTTGTGGGATTATTCAATACAATAAAGGCACTTAATACAATATGTAAATAAAACGAGAACCCTCTTTTGCAACGATAATCTTAACTTGAAACTCCAACAAATAATGATTAAATGTTATATATGGTCTGTTGTACTATATGGCTGCGAAACCTGGACTCTAATAGTGAATGTAATGAACCGGGTTGGAGGCATTTGATATGTGGATATATCGCAGAATGCTCCGTATACCGTGGGCCGACAGGGTCAGTAATGCAGACGTACTAAAGAGATCCAGAGCCAATAGAGAGCTGTTGTCGAGTGTGAAAATTAGAAAATTCTCATATTTGGGTCACGTGCTAAGGAGGGGAAAATACCAGCTCCTTTGACTGATATTAATGGGTAAAGTGGAGAGACGTCGGGGAGTTGGTAGAAGGGAGCTGTCCTGGCTACGGAACATTAAAGAGTGGGCAAGAATTACAGTTAAGAACCTGTTCCAACAGAGATGCTTTTACTGCAGTGATCGCCAACATTGGGGGACCTGACACGGCAGCGAAAGAAGAGGAAAGACACTAAATGATCATTTGGTGCCTGGTGTAACTCTGACGAAGCTCCGGCGGGAGCGAAACCGGTGGGTTGTTGAAAAATGAAAATGGTGTAAATACAAACTTACAAGTGTATTAATATTATATTTAATATTATTTTTATTCTAAAAATAACACTTGATGGGAATATATGGTTATTTCAGTAGAAATCTCGGTTATGAACTTCTGTTGATATGTTAATCTTACAAACATAATGTTACAGAAAAAATATGTATAAAATAACAAGTTTTCATTTATTTTATTAATGGGTTTGAAATGTCACACATAAAATTTAAATTCGCTGTTTAATATTTCAATTGCATAACGAGAAATTTATAATTTCTTCGTATATCAACATCATTTACATATAGATGTTTAAAAAACTCGTCCAAATTTAAAGGAAATCATCTGATTTTATTAGGTTAGTTATTGATATAATAAAGTATCCGGGTTTTTTATGCAAGCTTTCTTGGTAATGTTAATCAAAGATAACATTTATTCTTAAACATTATTTTATTAGATATATAGGATCTGAATAACAACCTTTTCTTCTGGTGCCGTGTCAGGTCCCCCTAACGTTGGCGATCACTGCAGCAAAGGCATCTCTTCCTGCGCCACTTGGAACAGGTTCTGAACACTGCTGATTCCTGTCCATTCTTTTGTGTTTCGCAGCCAGGACCACTGGAAATGAAAACACTCAGGTTATTACTGGCAAAGCCTTTCCAGACAGGAATGTTATGCGAAGTCGAAGATATGGTAAGATTAGGGCAGTTGAGAAGATGGTTCTGGAATTAACATGAGAACAGAATGGCAGATTCGAGGGTCCTAAGAGCAGCAAGGGATGGTTCCCTCCACCTCAGAAAGATATGGAAATATAGCTGATTGTCCACTTTTCTACTCATTAGTAAATATATTTTGTCCACGCAATTACCATCCAGCGAGGTGTGAGACAGAGTTGTATCCTTTCTCCATTGTTATTTAATCTCTACTCTAACTATGTTTTTAAACGAGCCCTCATCAACACCGAAAAAGGACTGAACATTAATGGCGTTGTGATAAACAATATAAGATATGCCGACGACACTGTTTTATTAGCTGAAAGTGTCAGCGATCTTCAGGACCTCCTTAATCTTGTTGACGAATCCGGTGAAAGATTGGGGCTAACAATAAATATCAGCAAAACCAAATGGATGACATTCGGACGGCTTGACTACAGTGGATCAGTATTGCATTTGAACGTTGAAAGGGTGGAAAAATTTAAATACCTCGGCAGCATACTAACGCAATCTCTTGACCCAGATGTAGAGATAAAATGCAGAATTGAGGCAGCAAGAGCTACGTTTAATAAAATGAAATCACTCTTCTGCAATGATAACGTAAACTTGAAACTCCGCCAGAGAAAGATCAAATGCTATGTGTGGTCTGTTTTATTGTACGGGTGTGAAACTTGGACCCTGAAAGTTAACTCAGTGAACAGACTGGAAGCATTTGAAATGTGGCTCCATCGCCGAATGCTCAGAGTTCCCTGGACAGACATGGTTAACAATACCGAAGTTACTGAGGCGAGCTAGAGTTGACAGGGAATTGTTATCAACTATCAAGGTTCGAAAGATCTCATATCTAGGTCATATACTGCGTGGGGAAAAGTACCACCTTCTCCAACTGATATTGGAGGGAAAAATTGAGGGACGCCGAGGGCCCGGAAGGAGACAAATGTCCTGGGTGCGAAATGTAAGGGAGTGGACCGGCATCCGAAGTGTTGAGGAGCTGTTCCGAGTGGCGCAGGACAGGGACAGGTTCGCCGAGGTGATCGCCAACGTTGGGGGTACCCGACAGGGCACTTGAAGAAGAAGAAGTCCACTTTTCAAGAGGGAAGTTGACTCATGGAATTAGAGCCTAAAAAGCTTATCCAATAAGAAAATGAGTTTTGTTGATATCAAAACGGAATTAATAATGCATGATCGGCATTGAAATTATACCTCGCATTTTAAATTGTACCATGAAAAAGTTAACAAGCAAAATAAAACTAACGCAATATGCGCATGCACCGAGATAACTTATTACTTCAATTGTCATAATCGTTGTTCAGACATTTTCAATTTTGTACTGTTCCCACATTTTTTTAATAGTAAGGATCACGACCTTAACTATTCCGTCATTTTGAATAACCCCGTTTTTTAATTATATAGAATAAATCTATTATTAAAAATGATCTCGGTAAATAAATTCTTAGAAAATCTACAAAGACATGATTTCCGTAAGTAAACTGTTATAAAATATCAATTTATTTTTCAAATACTCATTTACAAATTACATTATTTATTTATTTTCATTTGTATATTTCACAGTTATAATGGTTTTCAATATTAGGCAGCTTAACAATTAATGTTCTGGTTTGAACTCTTATGTATGTGAGTATGTTAGAGTAGTGTACTATACTCATTTGTAGTATTCATTTATAATACTCATTTATAATACTCATTTGTAATACTCATTTGTAATACTCATTTGTAATACTCATTTTTAATACTCATTTGTATACTCATTTGTATACCTGTTTGTAATACTCATTTATAATACTCATTTGTAATACTAATTTGTAATACTAATTTGTAATACTAATTTGTAATACTCATTTGTAATACTAATTTTTATACTTATTTGTATACTCATTTATAATACTCATTTGTAATTCTATTGTAATACTCATTTGTAATACTCTTTTTACTCATGTGTAATATTTATTTATAACATTTAATTAGTAAAATATTTTTATTTCTATATTTCATACTGAGATTGGTTTTCAATAACAGGTAACTTTAAAATGTGAATTCCGGTTCTGGTTTAATTAATTAAATTATTTTATTATTTATGTTTACCGCTCCGGAGAACCGTGTGATTAATTGTTGTTGAAAGTTAAATATTTGAAATTACTTTTATTATTTATTATTTTTTTGTGATAACAAACCATCACGCCGTCTACCGCAGGGGCGAAAAGTGAAGGATGGAGTGCCGCATCGGTTAAAGTGTGGCAGTCCATTCGGAGAGAAGACATGATGGTTGTAATTATCCTTGTAATAATATAATGTGTCTACGTGACCAAGCCCTCGTAGGGCTTATTGTATACGTCGTTGTGTTTTATCCTTAAAGTCTTTTTATGCAATACAACATTTTTCGTTCAATAATAGCCAATTAAATTGATACATACTCGTATGGTTAAATTACTCAATCGCACGTTGTTTTTTGAGCAGTCTCTCAATATTGGTAACGCTTATCGGTCACAATACCAACAAAAAAAGTGTACCATTTTAATAATTCAGTCATAATGGACCGCCACAAAATTAACAGTAAAATTTTAATGAAAACGCGATTGTTTTATCGGTTTTACGTAGATTTTTACACATATTTGTTATACATTTGTTCCACCTTGCGAGTGAAACCGGTTGGTTCGATATAATAAAGTAAATTGGTGTACAAATAAAGTATCAAAGTGTTATTATTATTATTTTCTTTATATTTCGTTTAACAATTATATAAAGCGCTGTATTTTGAATTACTATTCCCGCCTTTTGTCTATATTTTGACAGCGACCGATTCCGTATGGCTAGCTGGTATCGACAGATTTGTCTGGCGAAACCGCTCGCTGTTGATAAAAAGACAAAAAGTGAATACAGTTATTAAAAAATGCTATTTAGTTAATAATAATATAAAATAAACTTCCGGCAAGAGATTTCATTGAAATAATTAGATTATTATATTTCGTATTACAAAAACTAACTAACTAACTAACCATCACGCCGTCTCCCCGAAAGGGTAGGCAGAAAGAATGGACTACCACACTTTCGATGCGGCACTCCATCCTTCTCTTTTCGCCATCGCGAGAGACGCGGACTTGTGAGTGAAACCGGTTGGTTCGATAAAATAAAATAAAGTGGTATACAAATAAAGTATCAACGGGTTATTTTAAAAAAAAAAATCCTTGTTTTCGTTTAATAATTATAGAAAGCGTTGTATTTTGAATTACTATTCCCGTCTTTTGTCTAAATTTCGACCGGTTTCGTCAGGCTAGCTGGCATCGATATATCTGTCTGGCGAAACAGCTCGCTGTTGATAAAAAGACAAAAAGTGAATACAGTTATTAAAAAATGCTATTTAGTTAATAATAATATAAAATAAACTTCCGGCAAGAGATTTCATTGAAATAATTAGATTATTATATTTCGTATTATATAATTTTAATATATTTTATTTATGCTCCGTACACCGTGGACCGATAAGTCAGTAATGCAGAAATTCTTCAGAGAGCCAGAGCCAATAGAGAGCTGTTGTCGAGTGTGAAAATTAGAAAGATCTCATATTTGGGTTATGTACAAAGGGGAGAAAAATACCAACTCCTTCGACTGATATTAATGGGTAAAGTGGAGGGACGTCGGTGAGTTGGTAGAAGGCAGCTGTCCTGACTGCGGGATATTAAAGAGTGGACAGGAATTACAATAGTTCAGAACCTGTTCCAAGTAGCGCTGGACAGAGATGCATTTGCTGGAGTGATCGATAAATTTTGGGGGGACCTGACACGGTACCGAAAGAAGAAAATATATTATTTATAATTATTATTTATCTTGACTAACCATGAATTTGCGCACATATCTTCAAGGACATTACTTTCTTTATATGATGATTAAACGAGTATGTCAATTAAAATTTTTACTTAAAAATCGATCATGTATGCCTGTTCTGAACGAAATGTATCAAGTTCTTTTTTGTTTTAAGGACTGCATAATTGTAAATACATTCCATAGCGTGATGCCATGTAGATCTGTAGATGTGCGTTGCTCAAGTCGTTATGTCACAAAACTTTAAGTAAAATACGAGATCGTTTTTATTCCATTTTCTGAGCCCGCATACAGAACTTACGGTGGTCATTTTGTAACAGTCCTCGCTCTGAATATTATCATCCAGTCTGGTTCTCGCGGCTGCTACTTGGGAATGCGAGCGTCATCAACGCCATCCGGATAATTACATCTTGAGTTGTATGCTGGCGTGAATACTAACGCAATGTTTTGCCACCCACTTCGTATTTACATGAGAAAAGCCTTTGAATTTTCGCATTTTAGTTCAAATTTTTATTATAGAATACTGAACGAAGAAGAAAGAAACTAGTGTAAGACGGATGAATGCGTCCTAAATTCAATTAAGAAATGGTCACTTAGATGATTTGGACTTATGGAACAAATGTATGAGTGAATAATTGTTTAAAAAATATATACAATTAGTGTGTATGGAAAAAAGTAGAGGGAGGTTTAGGAAAATATAGCATGATCAAATTAATCAATTACTAAAAGGCAGCCATGTCCGAAGTCGGATTAATAGACAAGCGTGCGTATCTCGGTATGTGAATATGGAAGAGGTTCGTAAGTTAAGTCTGTATAGAACACTGTGGCGGTCCATCCACCCTGCGGAAAAGGAAATGAAATGATGAAATGGTTAGTTAGTTAGGTAGTCCATTCTTGAAAAATGGTACATGACTTGAAAATATCAACATTAACATTTTATTTAGATTTTAACGTTGTGTTGTTAACGATGACAACGGAAGAATGAATAAAGGAAGACAGGAAAACGTGGCACAATCAAATATTATGTTAAAGTTGTTTACAGAACAAGAACTGGAAGATGACGGAGAAAACCGTTGTACGATAAAAATCAATCAAATAATAAATATCGGCTACGTGAGAAGTCGAATAAATCGACGTTCGTGCAAGATACGATGTATAAATGTTGAGAATTCAAGAGAAGTATGTCAGGAAATAACAGTTTGGCGGTCTTTTATTTCTGCCTACCCCTTCGGTGAGACGGTGTGATGGTTATTTAGTTATATTTATATTGTAATGTATTCTGCATTCTTATATTCATTATGCAAAATGAAAATAACTTTGTTTAATTCATAAAATTTAAAAAAACACGACATGTTTCGGAGGATATCTCCATCTCCAGGTGTAAAAATATAATAAAAACTAAACAAAGTAAGACTAATATAAAAACGCATTTAAAATTCGATACAATAATTAAAATTTAAAAATTAACCTGGGCTTTTTGTTATAAGTACTAATAATACATATATTTTTTTTATCAGTAAGATCTAATAAATAATATTAAAACATGATGATAATATAAAAAAAATTCCACAGTGTTAATGCCTTAGCGTTCAATATATTCATTATGTATTATATATGTATAATATTTATCATTAATCTTTACATTTAAATATACCTTTGTTAAAAATTTGCTAATTAGTAAAACAAAGCTAACCTGTTTTTTTTAATACAATATATAGCATAGTTTTAAGTATGTAGGTTAGTTTCATATATATTATTAGTGATAATCTATTATTATTAGTTTCTAGATTCAAATCTCCATAGCTTCATTGCGACATATTGTTGAACTTGTTTGTTACGGTGCCGTAATGAGATACTCCGGATAACTGGGTACCTAATACCCATTTTCTTACGTGCAGAATTAAGGTACGTTCATATGTACAGACAATGAATATTATAGCCACGACAAGACATTTTATACATAATTGTTGTTAACCTTTCCCTTGCGTTGCTAAAATAAAAACGCGCGTTCCGGTGTTGGGTAGTCAGTATACGATCAAAATTTATCGATTTTAAATCGGAAAAATAAGAGCATTCATAGCTAATCCCCTTATTTTATTATATTATAATTGAAGTAAAAAAATTATAATAATTGAGATTTATTTGCTGAAAACATTAAAAAACATCTGGCAACGCTCACGGAACGGGCATAGGTCCACTCTGTTTGCAAGCCCGAGATGTACTGCCAGCGGCAGTGAGAACATTGAGCTGCTCGCGCTTCCACAGTGAAGTATGCAAGAGTGAGATGCGAATATAGTGTCGCGCACTCACAGCACTGTTTATAGCGAATTTGTTTCCAATGTTCACAAATTACCTCCGATGTACCCGATAAATTCTGATTATTATTAAACCTTTGAATGTGGTTATATCTCAGATTTTAAAAATATCATGGACAGAAAGAGTCACACACGAGCAAGTATTCTAGCGAATGAAGAAAGAAAAATAAATTTTATAGACCATAAAGCACTCATCTTGAGAAACGGCCACACCGGAGTGCCAGAGTAGGAGTTAAGACATAGGTGGCTTGTGATCACGCTCTGTCGCGCGAAACGTATAGTGTGGCCGGTCCCATACGCTATACGTTGGTTCACCAGGTGTTCATCTTGACTCCTACTCTGGCATTCCGGTGTGGCCGTACCTTAAATACAAAGTGCTGTAACTGTGTAAGGTAAAATAGACGAAAGTGTCGGAAGAAGAAGAAAATTCTGGCTAGAAAACCTTCGACAATTTTCCATTTATAGCACAACATCCCGGTTAAAAACCGCTGGTTCAAAAGTGAATACAGAAATGAAGTTGTTCAACCTCTGACATGAGAGAAACAAGAATGAAACGAAGAAGAAGAACCTGCTTAAATGTTGCAGAATTTTTTTAATATATCAAAGTATTTAAAATAGTTATATTAAAATAAGAATCATATCTATACTTTGATTAAAAAATACTGTGAATACTCTTATAACATTGCTTAGTTTCAAATTAAAAAAAAAATTATGACTATGTAATTTTTAATTGATCACTCTATTTGTTTTCGCTTGTCCGAAAAACGTTATTATATCGAGTCAATACAATCATCGTATTTGCACGTCAAAAAATACGAATACGTTATATAACATTTCACATGTACCCGTAAATTTTAAAGGTTGGTCATGTTAGAAGTCGGAGGAATCGACGTGCGTGTATGACTCGTTGTATGAATGTGGAGGAAGCTAGAGATGTTTGCCAGGATAGAGTAGTGTGGCGGTCCATTCTCTTTGCCTACCCCTGCGGGTTTGTTTGTTTGTTTGTTTGCACATGTACCCTTATTATAGCTGCAACTTGATTTGTCGTGTCTGATAATTATGTTCTAAGACCTTTAAATCTGAGCAAAGCTTTAGTCTCTTTCTGGTATGTGAATAGCCAATTCACAGAAAACATATGTACAAATGTAATCATTAAGCTCTTTGTATACTCAAGCAAATACATACTATGCACTTTATATTGCAATGCTCACACAAAGGTTTTACTGCAAAGTAACGCACGCTATCTTATGTAATGATAATAAAAAGTAACCAAACAGAAACACAATTTACTGAAATATGTAACCATATTTGTGTTTAGTGTTTCAGTGATTTATTTGACAGTTGTTAATGTAAGTGTAAATGGAGATAACCTACAAAAAGGGATGACCGAATGAATAGTGACGGATAGTTTATTTACAACTGGGAGAATATTAGCAATAGTGTGATATACCTCCCAAACTGGTTATAGTTAGCTATCTTAATGGTCCCAGGGTTTAAGTAGGCGAAACGTGCGGCATTAGCTTTTAAAATACAAGGTGCTTAGAAAATTACTACTATTACGAAATTAGAAAAATGAATTAATATTAACGGTGGATGCATATGTTCGTGTTCCCAGAAAAATGGGAACTTCTAGATGCCATCATCCTGAACACCAGATATTTAATGCCATTAAATAAAAACAATGAATTACTTTGAATTTGAACATTTTATAATATTAAGATGAATATCAATCACATATTTTTGTTATCATAGAAAAATCAATGTACAATATAAAAATTTTAATTGTTTTTTTTTTATAAGAAGCCATTACTTGATGGTTGGACATGTGATTTAGGAGGCTTTACATACACATGTGTAAAGCCCTGAAGAAGCTCGCATAGAGCGAAACCGGTAGGCCCTCATCCTCACAAATAAAGTGGTTGTATATCAAATACAAAAAGTGTTTAATTAAGTGTTAGACTATATTTTTGATATTATTACAATTAAAGCTAAACTTTTAAAATTATAATACTTACTGACTTATTCAGCCGTTATTGTCCACTGCTGGACATAGTCCTCCCCCATACTTTTCAACATATTGCTGTCTTCTGTCTTTCGCATCCAATTGCCAGCAATTCATCGAATGTCATCGGACTACCATTGGGGGGAGGGGTCTCCCTCTGTTTCTTTTATCTTCGTGGGGTCTCCACTCCACCACCCTTTTGGTCCATCGCGGGTCCCGCAAATGACGATTTAAGCTTAGCTACCCTTTCGACGACATCTGTTACTCCCGACCTTTTACGCATTTCAGTATTTATTATCCGGTCTGAGAGTCTTACATGTAGCATGGCTCTTTCGTGTTTCCTCTGTATTGTACGGAGTCTCCTTTGGTCGACTTGGTGAGGGTTAGCGCATTTCTTCTCATATGTCAGTACTGAAAGTACGCATTGTTGATACATTTTGGGTTTCAGAAATTGGGGAATGTTACTATCAAAAAACTTCTTCAGATTGCCATATGCCGCCCACGCAAGACCGATTCTCCTCTGAAGCTCAGCTGTGTGATTATCTCTGGAAAGTAAGTTGTGGAAATTACTTGTAAAATAGTATTTTTTAAAATAGTATTTGAGAAAAATAGCGAAAATGGCCAGAAATAGAGTTCTCCTTAAAACCTTAAATATGTAAACAAACATTGGAACGGGCAGAGGGAGGCTGAGGGCAAAACATGCCTTAGATATGCGACGTACGTGCATGACACGATGCATGAATGTTGGTAAAAATAAAAATATTTGATTCTCATAAAAATTGGGTAATACATTCATGGATACACACATAAGAACGTATTAATAACAATAAAAAGTTAAACAAACTCGTTTATTATGGGAATAAAAAAAATTCAAATCCCACTTTAAGATAAAACGTATATTTTGTATATTTAATTAATATGAACATAAAATTAAAGATCCGGGAAAGTAAGATTTACATTAAATTTCAAAAGAGTGCAAATCCTTTCGGTCGCTTTACTTAATTTTCTCGCAATTCACAATTTCTTCGATTTCACTTGACAAACCTGATAGACCCAATATAAAGTCACATAATTATCCGCTCCGGTATCTACCGAAGATTGGAAAGTGTGTTGCACGACGAGCATTGGCCACTTGCATTTAATTATGTAATACGATAATTTTTTAAAAGTTCGATGAAAATTGAGTTTTTAAATTAATTCACCTGTTTCTGTTATATGAACATAACACATAGTTCAGACATATGAAATTAATACAAAAGATGAGGAAATAATGGTTAAAAGAATTTATACGTTTCAGAATTGTTCGAATTCTAGAAGTTTTATTACGTTTTATGGGAATGACTTGTTTCACCTTTCTAATGCATTACCAAATGATAGAACATTTTATAATGCCTTTGAAAGACGAAACATGTCATTCCAATAAAATATAATAATACTTTAAAAAGTGTTCATGAATAAACTTTGTTTTTGTATCATAATTGTATTTTATTTTACGCGACAGCTGTTTCATCAACCAATGTTGACATCATCAGGTGTTACAATAATATATCAAAATGATTTTGATATATAATTGTAACACCTGATGATATCAACATTGGTTGGTGAATCAGCTGTCGCGTAAAATAAAATACAATTGTGATACAAAAACAAAGTTTATTCATTAACAATTTTAAAATGTTAAGGTATCATAGTGTTTCGGCTAAAACAATGGACTATATAATAATACTTCTACAAAATAGGCTTTTTGTTATAATATAATAAATTATTATAAAGTTTTAACAAAACAGTTTTTTTTAAATAATATAAGTGAAATAAGTTCAGGATTTTCGAAAAGTAAATTTTTTTAAAATATCAACAAACGATTACCGCTTATCGAAAATTTAACATTTTCATTCAAATTCTCGCCATTCATACAAAAATCATTACATCAGTACTTTTAAAATCCTTTGTGTATTTATTTAGCCATAAGCATGTAGATTCAGTGATTATTTTTTTATTTATTGCACCAGCTCTATAAGATTTGATTTTTTAAATGTAATACTTAAATATATTTTGCATTACATCCTGAATTTCTATTACCTTTTTTCCCATTCCAAAATATATCTTAAAAAACGTTTTTTTCTCATTTACAGTGGTGCTACCCCTTAAAGAAACGATTTGAAGAATTCGGGGCAACGCAAAGAAAACCCAGTACCAATGTTAAGCCTTCGTAAATATCTAACCCTAATGATAATCTTGATACGATTTACGATAATTTTGCTAAACATTCGTACGTTTTCACGCAAATTATAAAATTGATCCGGTTACAAAATCTACAACAAATTGTAATTACTTGATTATTAGCACAAGTATTTCCTATGCATTGCTTTACAAGTTAAGGAAATATGAGATATTTGAAAATTATGTTTTGTATGGAAATGAATTATTAGGAATCTCGTAGAGCGAATGGTAAGTCAGAATGGCAGTTTCAGAGGATGTGATGTTTACTGAAGGACAATTAAACGTTTAATGTGTTTTAAGGAAGTTAAAGCATTATTATCAGCACGATTTAAAGTAGGTCAAAGTATGCAGATATGTAATTACCTTCTTACACATCACTTGGTATTTTAATGCTGTTTCAATAATGCACCAACAAGCTATTCTTATCACTGTTTATATCCGGAATTTCGAAAGTCGATCACAGCACGAATCAGATTTCATATATGATTTATGCAAAGGAATTAAAACAAGGTATCTAAAAAATGTGACAGTGTAAATGTACATTTGCTTTGTTTCCAAAATGTTAATTTCAATCGACATCTAATTATTTTTTAAGGATTAATTGTATCTCAATAGAGACGAATATGTAAATTATTTGGAAACAGAATATGGTAGTCGAGGCGTTTACAGAACTTATGACCTGTCCTTGGTTGGATTAAGCGATCACTTTATGTTAACAACATTCCCCATTCCGCCCTTCTTACGACACCACATTTGACAAATTTTTGTATGTATGCTACTATTTTTAATAACTTCACATTGTTGTACACTAGCGCCATCTATTAAGATACTTTGTAAGCATTAAGCAGAAAATCTTTATTAATACAATGTGAAAGGCTTTTTACGCAATTATCACATTGCTAGATAACGCCTGGAGAAACTAATTAATTAATTCAAAACCATGCATGAAATGAGTGGGGGCCGATGCGGAACATTTTTGGTAATAAAATTTGACAACGCTATTGATTCCTAAATCACAACGCAATTATTCTTCTTCTTTAGCCATCTTTCCTCCACTGATGGTTAAAGACATCTCCCATTTTCCTCCACTCGTCCCTGTCTTGTCCCTTACGCATATGTATGTTTATTTAAAATGTCGTATTAGATAAATATAACATGAGTATTTTTAAACATATTCTATTATTGTGTATCATTCCATTATCTACGCAAAGAAAGATATAATATATTATAATATAATAATACTCGAACATATTATGTATGTTTAAGAATAACGAAACCCCTGAAAAATGTATAAAGTACTCGTATTAACATACGAACTATCAATGTCACAAAGAAAGTAAAGACGACTCACCCATTATCATACCTTTGTTGGCAGATTTAATACAAACATTAATCAGATAATTATTCTGTACAAATCCACTAAACAATTGTTCAATAATTCAATAAGTATATAAGATATTCATTATTTAAAAAATTATACATGAATGCAATGAAAATATATTTTTTACTGTAAACTCTGGCACAATACAAATATAGGTTTTGACAATTATAACAATATATAAAAAAGTTATGATTTTTAAGAACTATTTCGAATATTATTTTTAACCAGGTTAGCCAACTGCTTCTAAAGTAAATAATAATATTTAAAAAGCAGGTACCTACTTTCATTCCAATATTTGAATAAATTAACTATGGTTTTATCTGTGGATAAATTGTTGTTTATTATTATAAATTTAATGAAGCGGAGAGAGTGACATCTTTATAATCATTTCATAAAAATAATTCGTTAAAAAACAGTCTTTTTAATTTGATTAAAACGCGAATAATTAAAATGAAGATCAGTGATTAATATATTCTTATAATTTCCAATGTTCGTGCCTTAATAAATAAAATATATTTTTGTCATATAAATAATATGTTATACCAAACAATCATACTCCTTTTTGTATTATAATAATTTTAATAAATTAATAATTCTTTTTTAATGGCATTGATTCATTATAAATAAAACATCATGCTTTGAGGATTCCCTTTTTATCTTCTGTTATTGCCTTATTTTATTTGGTTTCGTTCTTTATCTTATACTAATATATCGTTTTATCTGACAATTTCTTATACTGAAAGGTGGTGCATAACAATTGAACTGCCACGAAAATCATTCTGGGGTCTAAGAAAGGACGAATAAAATCGATTGACAAAGAAGTATTTAAAAACATAATATCGTAATGGTGAGTTACATCATATGGTAAATATTTTGAAACAAACATTTTAAAAGAAAATTACATTTAAATAAGTTAACAATTACGGAATATATGTTTTAAATATTTTCATTCGTTATTTTATTATATTATTCCCTATTCCCTATTATTAAAAGGCTAGGTTGTATTTTCATAAACAAATAAATTTGATATACAATTTTCTATGAAACATTGGAGAGAAGATTGCCATCTATCGAAATATTTAGTAATTTTTCTGAATGCTATTGGTAACGTCGTAAAAATAATGATGTTAGTTGAAATTTCATGATAGAAGTTCATTGTAAATAACGAAATAAAATAAAAAAGGAAAAAATCTTTTTTAAATGTATATTTAGTTAAAATCTACTGATGTTTGTGTCTTCGACCGGTTTCGGCAGCTCGCTGCCATCACCGGAAGATGACAGCGTTTTTTTTTTAAATTTCGTTAAGTCATAAAATTGAACCAAGCACAAAGATATTTCGGTTATAAAAGTAAATACTGAACTTTAAATATTATAATTTCACAAGATTCGGTATATTAAAAGAACATCTTGTTGTTGTGAACACTGTAATTATAAAAAAAGCAAAGTATTTACATGAAGTTAACCTAAAAATAAACAATGAACTTTTTTTCTTCTTCTTCCTTGTTGTAGATCTATGTGGTCTATATTCCGGGGGGTTGCTCCTCCTGTGAGGTGGATTCACATCTGTCCTTTCATCTTTTAGGAAGTCTTTCACAATGACGAGTCTCATGAGGATGATTATGTAGTGCAATATAGGGAAGTCTGGTGGTGGCTATTCTTTGAACATGACCGAACAAGTCCCCCTTTCACTGTCTACTGCATCTTATAATATCCTTGGTCTCACATATCTCTCTAATTCTGGTGTTCCTCGCGCGATCTTTCAGTGTCTTGCTTGCTCCTCATCCTCAGTGTCTTAATCTCGGAAATCCTCAAAACTTATTTGGTCTTGACTGTATCTGTCCTAGCTTTAACGCCGTGTGTTAATTGGTAACATTAATAAGTAACATTTCACGTTAGTAAAAAAAAAATTTTAGAACGAAAAAAACATTTTGGTTGAAATAATATTTTGTATATATAAATATAGGGTACCCAAAACTACGGTGGAAGGATGACCTGAATCGATACGTCGACATTACCTAAATGCAGCCAGCAGAATAAATATAGTGTGGCGTGGAAGATGATGGAGAAGAGAAGGGAGACGGGAATATTTTGAAGAAGAATAAATAAATATTAATATCGAATTTAATCAAATTTTCCGGAGGATTTAACTCATTTATTATATTTAAAACTAACAAATTAACCATCACGCCGTCTCTCTGAAGGGGTAGGGAGAAATAATGGGGTGCCACACTTTTCTTTTTGATATACTTCCCTCCCATCTTCAACACTCATACATCGGTCGACATTCAATATTTGATTTATTAGATAGTATCACGTTTTCCTCGTGCTTTCCTTTCCTCTATTTCTAGTTCCATTTACATCGTTAACATATATACCGTTCTTCCTTATTGAATCTTTCCATGTGTCCATATCATCTTAATGTTCCTTTCATTATTTTGTTCATAACGCTTTTATTCGCACCGTATTAACTTCTTATATTTTGATTCAACACTTTCATACACAGATATTCCACGCATTCGTCTAAGAGATCTCATTTGTACTACTGCATTTATTCTGCTTCCATCCCTCTTTTGCTAGTTTCATGCTTTCCTTCCGCACATAAGAGTCGGTACAGGAACAATATTGTGTTTTGCCATTTTACCTTTTTTGCATAGGCTTTTTCTGCGATGACAACTTTAAGCGCACGATTCACTTTGTCGCCTGCCTCAACCCTAATTTCAATCTTACTTAGACAGCCGTTGTCGCCCACTGCTGGACATAGACCTCCCCCATACTTCTCGACATATTTCTGTCTTGTGCCTTTCGCATCCTAATAATTTCCCTTCTATATCCCTCTCTCAATATCACTCTTTATCCCTCCATATTAACTTATGAATATTTCATTTAAAATTTGTCGAAGATAACTGAAAATATAATATGCACATTTCTAGATTATCATTGAAACTAAATTTAGACACTTTTTTGTACGATTTAAAGTGGTTTTAATTTACTTTTCGGAAACGACAAACCGCACAAATAAAAATATTTTACAAGAGAACTACACCGCAAATATGTGATAAGAAATATTTCATGTATTTTAGTTAAAACATAGCATCCTATTTGAATTTGTTAACCTTCGAATTCCTTGAATCTTTACCTGTCACTTATCGTATCTGTATCTTATCTTATGTAGCGCCATCTATTAAGATAATTTGTAAGCATTAATGTAAGCTAGTGTAGATGGACCAACCAACAGTGAAGTTATTAAAAAATATTAACATATGCACAAGTTCTAAAAATTTGTCAGACGTGGTGTCGTAAGAAGGGGGAATGGTGAATGTTGTTAAACATAAAGTGATCGCTTAACCCAACCAATGGCAGGTCATAAGTCCTGTAAACGCCTCGACTACCATATTCTGTTTCCAAATAATTTACATCTTCGTCTCTATTGAGATACAATTAATCCTTAAGAAAATGATTAACCCACAATGGGTAAAAATCCAGTATTTGTCTACAAGTATTTGAATACAAAAAAAAAGTTATTATTTTCATTTAACAGCAAAAAATATACGTCCTCACAGACGTAAATGCGTTTTTAACTTGATATTCTGCGGTTTGTTTTCCGCTGTGAATCAATTTGAACAAATTGTTCCCCTTTGCATAAAGAGTAATTTCCTGAACTCCTCTCTTGTCTCCCTCAATACGACAACTTTACTATACATAGTGATTATGCTTGTATTACTGAACATATAACAGTTATTACAGGTATATACAAGAAGGTCCTTCCCTCCTGCTAGTAGCGATTTAATCCTTCGCCGGGTAGGGTGTTGTGGAACTGTTTTGTTATCAAGCATTACTTTAAATACGTTTCTCATGTTAGGTGAACATTGTTTATTAAAATTAAAAGGTTTTTGATAGAGATTTTGATATGAATAACGTCATAGTAATAACGTTGTCAATTTTGGTAAGAAAACATGTTTCTAGCCCAAATTAATTATATTTACATAGATTGATTCACACCACAATCTGAAATTATACAAAATAGATGTTTGTATATTTATTTATTGAATCTCGAGATTTTAATCAAAGCATTTGCTTATTCATATAGTGATTTTCCATTTTTTTAAATTTGATAAAATATGACAAACATTATTCTTTTTATAAATTCGTGATTTTATTTATAAATAATATTTTCTCACCCATTTTCCATATGTTTTGAAACTAATAATGTTGGCAAGATTCGTATATGTTGTGTAAACAAACAGTATATGAATAATTTCATTAAATATCTTCTTTATTCGCCATAACTTTGTGATGCAGATGTTTAATGTTTATTTTTTTATAATTTGTATACAACACTCACTTTATTAAAAAAAATAAAAATTAAATACCAATCATGTTTCGGAAACACAAGCCCTTCATCGGTGGTATTATATAGTGATATTATAATATAGTTCCAAAATAAAATTATTTTAATATCTGTCAAAACTGACCATATTTGTGATTTTTTTATATAGTATTTTTAATATTTATATTTATATGATATCACTGATGAAAGGCTTGTGTGTCCGAAACATGTTTGGTATTTATTTTTTATTTTTTGAAACTAAATTGAGTGTTGTATACATAGTACAAAAAAAAAAAAAACACCCAGGTTTAAATAATAATTATTTAAAAATTAAATATGATTGTTTTACTAGTATATAAAAACACAAATATCAAATATTACTATTTTCGACAGACACTTTCAATGAGAATTTTTTTTTTTGTTTAGATTCAAAATTTTCAAGGATGATTGCTTGGCATTAAATCTTACCAAAAACTATTTTTTTAAACCAATGTTATGCTATTTCAGAGTTTTATTACTGTAATTAACGCTTTACAACAAAACGATGAGCACTTTACAAGAAAAAGAAGTGGCGTTGATCAAAATTTCCAATTTAAAAGATCCCTTTTTAGCGATCGGAATGCGTATAGAAAAAGAAGAGCAAAGTCAAATGGCGAGGACAGGGTAAAGCTTCCCAAATCCGAAGGTAAATATTATTGTAATAAAATTATAAAATAATTATTTAACAATCTTCTTCTTCGTATAAATGGCAAGAAAGCTTTATATTTCGCAGAATTGGCTGTAAAAAAAGCCTACGTCTCCTTTTTCTTGCTGTTGTGGTGGAAGGTTTTGACAACTTTGTGTAGATTCCAGGGGCGTCGGGTGATATAGTAACATCACACGTGGAGGCATTCGATATTAATTTATGTTCATTACTTAGGTATCTCGCATTATGATAAATTAAACACGTATTAAACCATTTTCTTTTACATATATTGAGGGTTTGTTTAATAATAAAATAAAATTTAATGATAGTATATTATTTGATATATTACACTATATTACATTTTAAATATTTTACTTGTATTAATAGCAGGGGTACACATTTTTTGGTAAATGCCCGACTTGGTTTATTGTAAATAAATAATAGCGCTCCAGAAAGATCTTAAATTAAATGTATAATAAAAAATTTATGAAAAAAAATATGAAAATTAATATTTCGATTGTTTGAAACGGGGTTTCTTTAAAGATATACGCTTTTTTGGAAAAACAAATACAGAACTGGGGTTCATATCAATGAACCCCAGTTCTGTATTTGTATTTCATATTTTTTTTCATAAATTTTTTATCAAATTTTTTTATTATCAAATACTCCGTATATTAAAATAATATAAGGGATTGGATATGCATGGGGAGTTGAGATCCTGTTCCCAGTAGTGCAGGACGGAGATGTTTTCCCTGCAGTGATCGCCAACGTTGGGGGACCTGACACGGCCCCGATAGAAGAAGAAGATCACATTAAAAAAAATGACAAATTGTAATGATTTGATATACTAATCATATTAATATAATTATTAATGTAACATTACCATAATGTTATGATACCATTTAAATCATAGGAACTCTACTATGCTATTTAAAATGATGAACTGACCTTAGAATTGCTTGTATAAATTATATCATAATTTAAAATTCTCCTACAATGTTGATGTTTATGTAAGAAGCCGACAAGATAACAGAGCATTCTTAGATATAATGCGTAGACTTAAATCAAACATGACAGTTGATTAAATTAGTTCCATATGTTCATTGGGAGATTCTTACAAGTTGATGATTCTATGAGTATATCGTAGGTCACGGTTAATTCGTACTTTTAACTTGAGTCTATGTAGATTTTCTTGTGTTGTTTGCCTCGTATTTTCAAGTCAAGACACGTTATTTAATAGTTGAAGGCTTAATTGATAATGTTGTTAATAAATACAGAATTGTATTTAATTTATTACAGGCATTCCAATAAACACAAGGGCTGGAGACGCTTTGAATGAATCTACTGAATCCTGTATTGCAGGCCTTTGTGAAAATGTTCCCGACTATCCCGAGAAAGAAATAAGCAAATTACTTGAGAAATACAATGTAAGAATTCATAATTTATCTGTTTTTATTCATCAAATATAATTTTAGTATTACATATACTATGTTACATCTTAATCCTTCATTGCATTGTGTAGCAAATTTGTTACAAACCGAAAAATCTATTAATATTTGTACAGAATAGTTTAATTTCATAC
The DNA here is from genome assembly GCA_022606425.2 of Lepidostoma basale. Classification (NCBI taxonomy): domain Eukaryota; kingdom Metazoa; phylum Arthropoda; class Insecta; order Trichoptera; family Lepidostomatidae; genus Lepidostoma; species Lepidostoma basale. Next base: position 131,354 of record JAHDVF020001053.1, read on the forward strand.
ATATTCTTATTGTACCCTATACTCTACATTCACATCTACCTACACTTACACTCGGTGGCGGTACTTCCATAAAAGCCCAGAAGCCCGGCTTGCGTAAGAAATTTTGAATCAAAACCTCTTCTGGCTTTCAGAGGGTCAGCTCTTGTGGCTATTCCTCTTACGTCTGATGGGAACATTGTTGGAAGGTGATTTGGTGGGTTGTTGGTTTATTCGGGGGCATGATTACTTAGAATTGACGGTTTTGATTCAAAATTTCTTACGCAAGCCGGGCTTCTGGGATTCTATGGGAGTACCGCCACTGCTTACACTATAGTACACAAACCATTCCTAGTACTTTTTTAAACCATCCCATCCCATCCCATCCCATCCCATCCCATCCCATCCCATCCCATCCCATCCCATCCCATCCCATCCCATCCCATCCCATCCCATCCCATCCCATCCCATCCCATCCCATCCCATCCCATCCCATCCCATCCCATCCCATCCCATCCCATCCCATCCCATCCCATCCCATCCCATCCCATCCCATCCCATCCCATCCCATCCTACCCCATATATCAAGTTTAGCTTTCTAGTTAATTTGCTACATAGGTACACATTTTCTTTTTTCGAAATAATTAACAAAAATTAATATTTTTATTATTTTTCCCATGTTCTATTTTGAAGTAGGTAACTAAAAAATATATTTTTACTATGTTAAGAGTTAAATGAAATAAAAAATATTTCTACAAATAACGCAATTGGTTTTCAGTCAAATCAACTTCAAAGATTATTAGCCTTGGACGAAATACCCGATCCTGTTGTAGGAACGCGAGCAGGCGAGGGCGAAGATGAATTAAAGGACATTTGTGATAGTGCAAAAATGACTGTAAGTATTATGTAATAAATGTTCTGTTTTATTTTAAAAAGTTTTTTAGACACACAACGAAAAAATTGTTTCGTTTAAAGATATATAAAAATATATTATTAATACGAATGAAAGACGTTTTCTAGAAGTTTTATTATATTTTATGATCATAAAACATTTGGTAATGCCTTAGAAGGGCGAAATATGCCATTCCCATAAAAGTTTAAAAACTATTTTATTATTTATATTTATACTTCAAGGTGGTTTCTGATACCCCATCTATATACAGCGTATCATTGTTATATTATTTAATATGATTATTTTATCTTTACAGAAAAATAACCAATATATTCATTAAATATTATGTGTTGACAGAATCATAAAAGGAAATTCTACATTTTCATATGAATACGAGGTCTGTTCAAAAAGTATCGCGAATTTTGAATTTCCGCTGGCTACGTATATTTGATTTTTGTTTTTTTTGTAGCGTTATGTTGGTACTCATGTCCCTTACTTATGCTGACAAGGTCGGCCATTTTGAATGTTTAGTTAATTTTTGACAGCTGTTTTGCTTGGATGTGTTTTGGCTCGTCTTCGATTTTTGCCTATTCCAAAAAATGGATCAAAGAATCTGTATCAAATTTTGTGTGAAAAACAAAATAAAGTGCGCGGACGCATTTCGAATGTTGACTGTGGCATATGGTGAAGCTACCTTGGACCAAAGCAACGTTTATCGGTGGTACAAAATGTTCTCAGAGGGCCGAGAAGATATGAACGACGAAGAGCGTGCCGGACGCCCGAGCACGTCAACAACAGACGAAAACATTGATAAAGTGAAGAAAATAGTATTAGCCAATCGTCGAATCACCGTTAGAGAAGTTGCTGAGGACCTAAACATATCGATTGGCTCGTGCCATTCGATTTTAACCAATGATTTGGGCATGAGTCGGGTCGCCGCGAAATTCGTGCCAAAATTGCTCAATTTCGACCAAAAACAGCATCGCGTTAACATTGCTCAGGAGATGTTGACTCGGTCCGTGACGACCCAAATGTGCTCCAGAGGGTCATAACTGGTGACGAATCATGGGTTTATGGTTATGACGTGGAAACCAAAGCTCAATCATCCCAATGGAAGCTGCCGCATGAGCCAAGACCAAAAAAAGCGCGCCAAGTTCGGTCGAACGTGAAGGTTTTGCTCACAGTTTTCTTCGATTGCAGGGGCGTGGTGCATCATGAGTTCTTGCCACAGGGTAGTACGGTCAATAAGGAATATTACCTGCAAGTTATGCGCAATTTGCGCGAAGCAATCCGCCAGAAACGCCCGGATTTGTGGAAGAACAAAAACTGGCTTTTGCACCATGATAACGCCCCTGCTCACACATCGTTGCTTGTGCGCGAATATTTGGCCAAAAACAACACAGTAATGGTGCCGCAGCCACCGTATTCCCCAGACCTGGCCCCCTGTGACTTTTTCCTGTTTCCAAAACTGAAGAGGCCCATGAAAGGACGACGCTACGCCACGATTGAGGAGATAAATACGGCATCGAAGGAGGAGCTGAACAAGATCACAAAAAATGACTTTTTTAAGTGCTTCGAGGATTGGAAAAAACGTTGGCATAAATGTATTATATCCGAGGGGAATTACTTTGAAGGGGACAAAATAGATATTTATGAATAAATAAATACTTTTTGAAAAAATATAAAATTCGCGATACTTTTTGAACAGACCTCGTACACATTAATTATTTTTGAAACACTGACAATAAGGATTTTAATCAATGGTGTTAGAATTAATTTTACTATCTTTTATATGATTATAAAAAATAGTTTATTATTATAAAGAGGGAATCTGGATGTGTCCAGGATTGAACAAATGTCCCCTGGACCAGGAGCTATGCATTCTATCCCCTAGACAACCAAACGATAGTGTTAAGACATTTTAAGTTTAAAAAAACTATTTTTATACACGGCATGAGCGTAACGTATCGTGGTTAAATACGAACTGTTTTTTTTATAAATATATTTATAACATTAAGTATTAGTTTCTTATAGCCATAATAATTTATAAACGTTAAAAAATGTTAATTTTAATTGAATATAATAAGGAACTATTATTAATCTATACTATAGAGCTAGCAGCATCACTGCCAAAGCGTTAAGTATTCACTGAAAAAACATCAGTTTATATACATTTTATTAATATTTCATCTTTTTGTATATGAGTATAAAAAGATTTTTACAAAGATGTTTCATATGTATTTAAAATTATAATTGAAATATTTCGAGAATTACAAAAAGATCGGTTTGATGTAGTATTTCATAAAACAAATACTAGTGTTTTTTAATGATTAAATAACTGCAAATTATTTAATTATTATTTCATGTTCTTTTGTTTTGAATTTCAGCGAATTTCAGCAAGAAGTGGATACACCTCAAATGGGGAACTGGTGACAATAGTTAATCAAAGAGTAGAAGGACAAGAACAGTTTTTTAATACTGAGATATGCAGGTCAGTAGAATTAATCTTTTTTTTTTAAATCAGAAGGTGTATAATATTGTAATCGCCCTAATAAGTATGCCCTAAATTCTACAATGCAAAAAAAGCATTTTAACAAGCAAAACATAGTTTTGAAAAACTTTTTCATTATTATTTTTATTTATGGCGCCATCTAGCAGCTTATACAGAAAACTGTTTGAAACAAAACTACTGTCAAAAATAATTTTTCTTTTTTCGAATATTGCAAACGCTTTCTCTGTACTTTAGTATGAATATTTAAAACACAGATGTCAAATGCTATTTATTATACATATATTATCGGTATGTCTGTGATTCATTCTACCTACCCCTTTTGGAAGACGACGTGGTGGTTAGATAGTTCGTTAGTTTGAAAAAATACATATTATAATAAAGTACCATTTGCGTAATGATATTAATTTACATTTTACTGGAACGTTTGAATGAAGTACTTAAGATAAAAAAAAAACAATGAAACCCGGATAGATTTGTTTTTTTCACAAAGTATCACGTTTCTTATATTACCAAACGGTTTTGTGCTCACTGAAGCTTTTCCTTAATGACAAAACGAACACAGTAGGGGCGAAATCGGTTTGTAATAAAATATATATGAAACGAAAAAAAGTGGAGTAAAATTTATATTAATTTATTGTTTCTTGGACATTGATACAAAACTCCATATTAATTAATTAATACGAACGAAAACGTCTGTTTTCTAAAATTTTTATTAAAGTTTATGGGAATGACATTTTTGACCTTTCTAAGGCATTATAAGAAGAAGAATTGGACTAAGCTGGGCAGCTTTTGGAAACATGAGTTACATCCTTAAAAACCGGAAAATACTGATCAACCTGAAACGAAAAGTCTATGAAGCCTTCGTTCTGCCAGTTGGTACTTATGGTCTTGAAACTGTTACATTGTCCAAACAAAGTGGCGAGAAACTACGAGTGACCTAAAGAGATTTGGAAAGAGCCATGTTAGGAATAAGCCTAAGAGACAGAGTCAGAAACGATACGGTGAGAGAAAAAACAAAGGTCACTGACATCATCCACCGGGTGGTGACTGTAAAATGGCAATGGGCAGGTCACGTAGCCAGAAGCTCAGATGAAAAGTGGACAAGAAGACTGCTGACTTGGAGACCGTGGACGGCAAGGAGAAGTGCAGGTCGACCGCAACTATGGTGGAAGGATGATCTGAACAGACACGTCGGAATAACCTGGATGCAGTCTGCACAGGACAGAGTGACATGGAAGCGAATGGAGGAGGCCTTTATCTAGGAGTTGACGGGAATAGGCTGAGGAAGAAGAAGAAGAAAAATAAGGCATTATGAAATGTCCTGGACTTTTATTTGTGTACAACAGGTCGTTTGAACCCAATTACTGTATGCTATTTGTTTTTAGCTATTATATTGATTCTTATGACATGCAGCTAATCTATCATCATTTTATTGTCGCGTGAATTCTAAACCACACCAAAGACAGTGTGACAACAACACTACCCTCACCGGGAATCGAACCCAAGAAATTCTCTGCCACTTCAATTTTTCATTTGATATTTATTGTACCCTTATTTTTCCTTTTCAGATTTCCTAACGCTTCATGCGACTACCCCGGAATGTTACCAGCCGGTTTTAGATGCTATTGTTACCAAGCAACAGCTTTTAGGAACGTAGCGGTATATAGGAACAACGATATCGTACCCGATGTGCCAGTCAGATATTCCAGTTGTTGCAAGCCTATAATAAGTTTGGAAACCCTCCAATTAAGAAACAGTTTTATTCCAGAGAAAAATGCTAGGAATAAAAACGTCAGATATATAAAAAATAAAACTCCTGTGATAAGGCCTAACTGAAAATTTTGTCTTAAATTTATTTTATTTTCTAAGACACATTTTTTTTTCTTTTTATTTATAAATAAACTTGTTATTCTGAGTACAAAAAAAGTATAAAAATTAATAAAGTGTGTCTGATAAAAAAACTACGCCTATTTTTGATTAATAAATCCACTACAAAATTCATTCTGGGATAGCTAATTCGTAAAAAATGCTCTGTAGTGCTGTAAATACATTGTTTTCGTTATTCAAACCCAAAAAATATTACATTTATTTTTGTAACAACTATTTTCACAAAATAATTTAAAAATAATATTGTTTGATGTGAAATGTATTAAAAATCAAATTTTTATTCAAGCTTTAAGCATTATTACTATGGAATTCTTATGTAAATTTGGAAAGAAAATTTAAAACTATTACATTTTTATATAGTATATATAATATAAATTTTGTTTTTGCTTATATACTTACTTCCTATAGCCTTACAACTTTTGAAGAGTTTTAGCCTTCTTGATAATTTTCCTCCAAGCTTCTCGATCCTGCGCTTTTTACTCACAGCAGTCCGATTCGCCCAACCTAGCCAGATCAGCCAGAACATTATCCATCAGGCGCTGTCTAGGCCTTATTAGAGGTCTTACTCCAGTTGGTCTAAACGTTTGTAGGGTTTGGATTGCTCTGGTGTCATAAGGTCTCGTTACTACTTATATTTCTACGTATTTTCCACGCCTGCCGTTGGTCAGCGGGTCCATCGGACCTAGCCAAGATGATTGGTATACATATCTATTGACCGTTCCCCTATCCACCACCTGGGGATGCTCATCTACGCTGTGACAGGCCAGCTCGAGAATTGATTTTATATTTGAAAATTAAAATTGTTAAATATTCTTTCCAAATAAAGCATTATTGTGTGTCATTTGTTTGATGATTATATTTTAAATAAAATAATGGAAATATTGATGATTAATTTACTTTTGTTATTTTTTTCTCCTTTTTCAAATAATAATTGTGATTTGTTGCTTTGTAATGAAATGAATCAATTTAGTTTAGACACTCCCCTATTCTGTCGAATCTCATTTAGTAACAAAATAATTGTTTCATATGATACAAGTTAAATAATCTTAGTTGAAAAAAGTTCAAATTGAAATCTATATAAATTACTTCCCTATGGCTATGTCAAACGATGAATTGCTTCTCTATAGCTCTATGTTAATTCATTTACAGGGAATATTTGTATAAATTCATTTATTGAAATCCCGTATTAAGTAGGTATATCTAGATACGTTTGGTAGGTAGATATTGCACTAAACACAACTGCCACCTCATCACGGGTTTTGTAAAATTAAATGGAAAAGTTACGTACCCTTCCTGGCATTGCACCACTACAATTATGAGATATATCGCCAATAACGTTTACAAGGCGAACCGGTAGAATGACTTTAGGCATCCACTATCTTATTTTGGGGCGTAGATTAGTATACGCTTTTTTTTAATTTTATGTTATCTAGTATTAACCTTATTAATTCCCATGTGCTCCCTTCCCCCCCCCCTTATCCTCACCCAATTACCCCCTTTACCTCGCTTCAATCCAGCACCCATCATTTTCCCTCTTTCCCTTCCCTCTCCAGACTATTCCGCCTTCCTCATGTAACAACCAAAAAAAACTCTTAGTCTCTACTGCGATACCTAGGTTCAGTTTACTAAATGTTAGCTATAAGAATATATTGTAAGTTACATCTGTAAGTGCGGGACATAGAAGGGGAAAAACTATTTGATTAAATGCGGCCTGGAATCCTCTTGTAATTGATATATAGCATTAAATGTAAGTCCCGGATGGACGGGGAACAGGCCTAGCAAGTGCATGAGCGAGGCTGATGAAAGGGCACCGCTGCGCCCTATAACAGCCTCGGGTGAGTGGGAACCCCATCTATCATTTAGTACAAATATTTTTTTTTCAAATTCCATACCACTGCTGCAACAGTCTCCCAAAAACGAGAGATAGGATAGTTGGAGAGGAGGCTGTGGATGTCTCGATTGGATGATGCCTAAGGAGACCCTTCCACCGGGCACAATTTTTCGTGGAAAACATGGAGCACTCTCGACTGAGACAAAATGGCGATTTGGGTATTCTTAAGGTAACGGTATGACGGTATGTATCATGGAAAAATCCATGGTGCACATAAAGAAGTGAGCATGCTGCCCTGAGATATACACAGAGGAGGATCTGATTCGGCGTCCAGCAGTGCGGTCCAGCTGACAGACTTCTGGGCCGAAGTGATCTGTCCGATTTGCCATTGACACAACGAAGAATATCAGAGATCTGGCAAAAAAAGCTAAAATGGCAATACACAATGGTATTCTTGTACCGACTCATGTGTATGGAAGCAAAGCATGGAACTGACAAAAGGAGAATAAAGGTAGAAGAAATGCAGTAGAAATGAGAGCTCTTAGATAAATGTGTAGAAAAATCGGTTTATGATAGAATGTCGAATGAAAATATGAGAAGTGAATAAAGTGCAAATAAAAGTGTTATAAACAAAATTATGAAAGGAACACTAAGGTGGTTTATATACTCGTACATGAAATGAATGAATATCAAATTTTCTGAGATAATTCAAAATATGCTTTAAATATTAGATTTAATAAAAATTGTATTAATTTAGATATTTGCAAACATGGCAAAGTCTTTTATGCAGTTTCATTATTCTTCTTCTTTCTGTGTCCTGTCAGGTCTCCCTAACGTTGACTATCCCCCTAGTGATGACCCGGGGAAAAATATCCAGAGTGGTATCCCCTTGCCTTCTCTGGAGGATTTTCTGTCGGGGTTACCTTCCCTTAGCTGTATGTGTATCCAGTTTTATGGCGCTGGAAGCTCGCCATTTGTCCTCTCTCTATCTGCTATGGCACTATCTGCCACATTGCCCGGGGTTTGCGGGGTCTTTAAAAGACCTCTAGTGGACGCTAGAGAGTTGGACTTGATAGTAGTGTTGCTGTTGTAAATGCAACATGGCGCCTTACGACATTTTGTAGAGCCATACTTTCCAGCAAAGTATTTTGAATCCCAGTTTCATTGCTTAAATAATAATCAATATTTTTTTTATTATAGATTCTAATTTTAACGTTTGTAAAAAAAAGTAAATTAATAAATGGTAATTGTAAATATAAAGAAAGCTAAATATTTACGATGACGCCATGTAAAGGTTATCAGAAAACCGCAAGTATTTACATTCACCAATCAACCATACTTCCTCCCAACATTAAGTGTGTAAGAAAAAATATGGTTTGTATGCGGTCAATTAGGAAGTTTAAGACGTATGATACTCGTATATAACGCAACAATTGAAAATTTTATGAAAATTGCACCAGATGTGTGGTCAATTGATGACGTGCGAAATAGTTAACTTAAAAATATATATTAAACACGATTAACAATACACTGAAAGTGAGGAGGAACTGCAGGAGGCCTTAGATACTTTGCAAGACATTCTTCAAGATAGCTACAACATGAAGATAAATAAGGACAAAACAAAGCTGCTGACTGTAGGCCGAACGCAGCATCAGATGAGAGTAGTGATGTCAGGAGTTCCACTAAAGAACACCAAGGAGTTTGTCTACCTCGGGAGCAAAATAACATGGGACGGTCGGTCTAAGAGCGAGGTCGACAGCCGTATACATCAGGCTAGGCTAGCATTTAACAAAAGGTCGAAAATAATTGAGTCAAATAATATAGACCTAAAACTGAGAATACTCCTCATCAAGACCTATGTATGGAGTGTCTTGATGTACGGCTGCGAGACATGGTGCCTATCCGAAAGGGATAAGCGGAGACTAGAGGCTTTTGAGATGTGGTCCTATAGAAGACTCTTTGGAATTTCCTGGAGAGACCACATCACGAATGAGGAAGTTCTTCAAGGAATCGAAGGAGAAGGCACCTGCTCAGGACCTTGTCCGAAAGGCGTGCAAGATGGATCGGCCATGTAATACGTCAAGAAAGGTCCTGCATGCCATAATGGAGGGTATGATCGAGGGGACAAACTCTAGGGGACGCCCACGCCGAGAGTACCTGGAGGACCTGTTGGTGGACGTGCGCTGCTCATCATATGCAGATCTCAAAAGAGCCGCACAAGACAGGGAAAAGTGGAAGAGAATAATGGAGGAAATTGCTGCAAACCAATCCCAGGATTGAAACCAGAGAAGAAGATATAATATTTAATACTGCATTTTTCTTCTGAACATGCTACCTTAATACCCAAATTCACGATGGATGGCCGAACGGATAGTGACTTCAAAAGAAGGATTGGTGCGGGTAACAAGAATTTATCAATGAAAGCTTTTTTCTCAAACAATGTTTTTAAATTGGTCGCATCGATAACTCGAGCAATTATCAACTGATTTTCAATTTTTTTTTTGTTTTATTTACTTTGCAATAACTATCGTTAAGAGTAGCCGATTTAAAAAATAAGATATTTACTATTTTTAAGACTACTTGAATACAAAACAATTGGAATTTTTTTCAATCGGTCGCCATTTTGTGAAAAATCAAATAAAAAAAATCGGCTACGTACAACGATACCTACATTTATACAGATTATGATGAACATAATTTTTTTTTCAGATAGTATCTTTTCGAGAAATCGATGCGAGGGATAGAATATTTTTTGGACTCTATAGCAACGCTGATAGCTTTGTTACTATTTAATATTTTCAATAAAAATTCACATAAACTATATTATGTAAATTTAATAAAAAATTTTGAAAAACGCGATCCCCATATTCCTTAATTGTCCCGGTTAAAAAAATTCCCGAAACTCTCTTAATTTTTTGGCCGCCACAGTAGCTAACCCAACCATTTAAATATAATATACACAAATAAATAAATAAATGTATAATAATTGACACATTAGATATTTAATAAGATATTTATAGTTTTTTTAACAAAGCTTTAAAACACCAGATTACATTATTTAAATGAATGAAAACGTTTATTTTATTTTATGAGAATGACTTGTTGCGCCATGCTACTTATATCTTAAACCTTTTTATTCTCCCCAAATGTTTCGTTTGAGTTTTTCTTTAGTTTCCTTAGCTGTAAGGAGAATATCGGAATACATATATGGACCACGGTACACTTGACTGAGTCGACTTTTTTCTAGACCGAGTAAAGTAAATACAGAAATAAAATTAATAGTGATTAGTACAATCCAAGTAAGGATAATAATACAAAAAATGAGGACTACGTAACAGCATTTATTATTTGGATTTTTAAAATTATTTATTGTTCATTGAATAAATAAAGTGACCATTGTATTTAATAAATTTAAGTGGAAGCAATGGTGTCAGTTTTGACCCTTTGCAGTTCAATGACCAAATGCAAACATTCAAACCTGATCTGGAGTCAGTCTTTCCTTGAATTATGGGTGTAATGAAGTTCTTGAAGCAAATAACGGGTTAACAACATGAATATTTATTATTATTATTTTTTTGCAACTACATTTTAACAAAAAGGTTATATGCAACGCACAGAAAACATTCATTTTTTTTTAATTCTTCCTAGAAAACTACAACATGGTAGGTATATTCGCATTTTGTTTTTGTTTTAACAATGATTACAATCAATTTATTAATATTTAATATTTAATAAGTATTTATTGTTTATTGAACAATAATATAAAACTCCATATTAAATAGTATAATTAATGGGAATGACATGTTTCGCCTGTCTAAAGTATTCACAAATATAACACTATACGTTTGATAATACTTTAGGCAGGCGAAATATTATTATAATTATTATTTTGTTGAATCGCTCTTTACCCCATGACAACATAATCCAAATCGATTTAAATGGTATTATAGCTATTATAGTGATTCTCGTGACATGTGATAGGTAGCTAATCTATCGCCATTTTATTGTCACGTGAATTCTACACCAGATCAAAGACAGTGTGACAATCACACTGCCCTCGCCGGGAATCGAACCCGGAATCTTCGGGGTGGCAGTTAATGTACTTACCACTCGGCCACGAAGGTCGTCAGTCGTTCCCATAAATTATAGTAAAACTTCTAAAAAACAGACGTTTTAATTCGTATTATTTATTAAAAATGGTTCACGAAATAAATAAATGCACATTAATTATATAAGCGACATTTAAAAAGTTTTAATTATGTTTTCGTCATCATTTGCATACAGTTATTTAAAACAAAATTTAAATTACATTATATAAGTATCTGAGTGGACTTCCGAGTTGAATAAATGAAATACACATAATACTCGTATAACATTTTCCCTTTGTACAAAGTGTGAGTTACAAGTAAGGTTTTACACCATCGAGACGAGACGATTATTTGAACTTGGACCTATTATGGAGGTATATAGCAATATGCATGTGTAGGTACACACAGACACACACATATTACAGCGATGTTATCTGATTCCAATAATCATTCGCAGTTGTCGGCCGTGTAAGGACGAAGGTTCCTTCGTCAGCGCTCATTGAATTACTTTGAAAATTCAATTGTTTACTTTATTGTGTAATCGCCTGAATTTTAAAACAGTGAATAAAAAAAGAATAATGAGTAGTGTGATTTTGTTTTCTCTTGTCCTATTGGTATGTATAAAAGAGTTTTTTTTTTTTTTAAGTGTAATACTGTTTTAACGGTTCAAAATAGTAAAGTCGAAAAGTTTTTTTTATGTTGTAAGTTATTTCAATAACTAATCAACTAACCATCACGCCATCCTCCGAAGGGTTAGGCAGAAATAATGAACTGCCACGCTGTTTTTTCCCTGACATACTTCTCTTCCCTCCTCAACATTCATACATCGTGTCATGTATGCACGTCGATTTCTCCGACTCCTCACGTGACCAAAATATATTTATTTGATAATGCCACGTTTTATTTTTCTTGTATACAACCGGTCGTTTGAACCAAATTACTGTATACATATTATTTTTAGATATTATATTGATGATTCTTATGACATGTGATAGGTAGCCAATCTATCGCCATTTTATTGTAACGTGAATTCTACACCAGACCAAATACAGTGTGACAATCACACTGCCATCGCTGGGAATCGAACCCGGGACCTTCGGTATGGATATCAGAGCTCTTACCACTCTGCCACGAAGGTCGATGTTTTCCTCAGTCTTCCCTTATTTCTAGCTCCGATATCGTTAACAAATACTTTTTTACCATCTTTCTTCTTTCATTCTTTCCATGTATCAAAACCGTTTTTGATTCTTTCATTACACTTCGAAATATTTTATTTTTATAAGAATTTATATTGCTCATTCAATTTAACACTATTTTATATAACGTATTGGCGAAAACCTTACTTAGACTAATTTCAGTGAACTGTAATTTAAAATGTATTTTTATATTTTTCTTATTATTTTTTATATACTTTGTATACAACACAAACTTTTTAAACAAATTGAAATTAAATATCAGACATGTTTCGAACTACCCAGTCCTTCCTAAGTGATATTATAAAGATATTAACAATTTTATAAAATTGTTTACAAATATGGTCAGTTTTGACAGATGTTATAAAGATTTATTTTAGAACGTTTATGCTTTTGTTATAACAAATATTATGAATTAATCTAAAAATTTAATATTTCTTTTAAAAACCATGTAATACTAGGTAGCAAATTAAAAAGGTAAAGACACTACTAGGTAAAAAATTCATTCTGTTTTAACACCAGATTTGAAGAAATATAATTTTTCATCATTGTTTGCAAACCATTTAAAAAAATAATTAAATAAAATGAAGTTTTTATAATTACTTCCAAATTGATGTGGAAGTAGTTATGAAAAACAACTTTTTATTAAATTAGTATGTTCTAACTAAATTTATTATTATAAAATTTGAATTCAAAGTCATCTACCTATTCAAAAAAGGTATGATGCAGTGCAAAAGTGTGTTTTGATGTCGACCCCTATAATATGAAAGTATACAAAAATGCAGAAGATAAAAGATCTCTTAGACGAATGTATTATAAAGTAAATGCAGTGCGAATGAAAGTGTTATGAAGAATATAATGAAAGGATTATAACGATAGTTTGGACACATGGAAAGAATTAATAAATAAAGTATATACTATACGTATCTAAACGCTGCAAATGGAACAAAATATAGATGACCAAGAAAAATGTGGCACGATCAAATCAATTAAATTTTCAATGTCGGCCACGTGAGGAGTTGGATAAATCGATGTGCATGTATGATACGATGTAAGAATGTTGAGGAATCAAGAAGAGTGTCAGTGTATAAAAGTGTGGCGGTTCATTATTTCTGTCTACTACTTCAGAGAGACGGCGTGATGGTTAGTTAGTTAAGTTTTAAATTAAATGTTTTTATAAAAGTATTTTTAACATAATTAACTTATTGAACGCTAAGGCATTAACACTGTGGAATTCCATAGTAATATACTTAGGAAATTGAAAATAGCTTTGTTTAATCAACTAATAACTCTTCATGTACTATTATTATTTAATATTATTTATTTGTTCTTACTGTTAAAAAATATTTATTAGTACTTATAACAAATAGCTCAGGTTAATTTTTAAATTTGAATTATTGTATCGAATTTTAAATGAGTTTTTATATTAGTCTTTCATTGTTTAGTTTTTATTATATTTTTACACCCGAAGATGGAGGTATCCTCCGAAACGTGTCGTGTTTTTGAATATTTTTTAATAGTGGATTAATTAGTGGATTAAACAAAGTTATTTTCAATTTCCTAAGTATTTCACAGAATTGTATAGGGTGATCAATCTTTTTAAGCAGGGCTAAAATTAAAAACAAAAGGTGAATGTTTTAAATATATATGATGAATGTTTCAGGGGACCGGTGCAGTAGTCGACTCTAGAGCAAATGATGATTTTGTTTTACCAGATAGCAAAAAATGGAATGTTTCTTATTGGAATATGCATCAAAGCAGCAGGCCAGTTTATAAATGGTCCAGCTACGTAAGCCCACAAGGTGATATATCTATTAAATCATCGCAACTCCCCGCTGTAGATAATACACGAGAAAACGCTGAAGAAAACAGAAAAACCACTTTGCATAGTCATAATGGACACAAAACTTCAAGTGTTTTTAATCCTCCGCACCTCAAGGATAACTTGCCGTCGAAGCAAAGTCAAGGTAATTTCTCAAGTATTTATTAAACTACAGTACGATAATATGGAGATTCAAAAGTGCAAACGTAAAGGCCAAATTGATTTATCAGACTTCAATAAAAAAAAAACTAACTAACTAACTAACCATAACGCCGTAAATCAATAAAAGTGTGACAGTCAGAAAGAATGGACTGTCACACTTTTACTGATGCGGCACTCCATCCTTCTCTTTTCGCCCCAATAAACAAACTTAGTACAAATCCATTCATTCAATAAATAAACTTAGAACAAATCCATTTGCAATTTAATTTCATTGCATTATATTAAAATAAACGTATGATATAAACGTAGGTTCTTATGAATACATATAGGGTGTTTTTTTTAGAGGTTTGGTTTTTAAA